>JAHHFK020002368.1:0-48579 GCA_024533555.2 Aedes koreicus | reverse complement strand
ATAACTCGAGCTAATCAAGCAAATGGAATCAAATTTAGCATGTGGGGGTTTTTGGAGGCAGGATTATTTTCTATTGTAGTTTTAGACCCCTCCTTTATCTGGAAGAGGGAGCTCTCATAGAAATGAAACAGAAATTGAACCGATCGGCGTGAAAATTTGTGTGCAGGGGCTTTTGGGACCAGAGAAGGTTCTTATGATGGTTTGAGACCCCTCTGTCTTCTGGGAGGGGGGGGCTCCCATATAAATGAAACACAAATTTCTGAATTACTCGAGAACTAATCAAGCAAATGGAATCAAATTTGGCATGTGGGGGTTTTTGGAGGCAGATTTTTTTCTTTGGTGGTTTGAGACCCCTCTCCCTGTGGAAAGGGGGCTCTTATACAGATGAAACACAAATTTCAATCAAACATGAGAATTATCCAGGCAACTACTACACAAAATGTATAGAGTTAGAAGCATGTTCTGATAGAAGATTGAACCCCTTCTAAGCCAGGAAAGGGGGATGCTTGAGCTTCTCTCAGTACCACATTATGCACAAGAAGTTAATTTTAAGGTTATGCAAGAGAAAATTATGCTCAAACTGACAGAATACGGCGTAGATTGAAGATAAAAAAAATGTCTATGAAATGCCTCTACACAGAAACAAAAAATAGAAACTACCGATCCGAGGTTAAATTAAAAACACACACCTACGTTTTATGCAGAAAATAATTTTGTTAGTGGTCCAGAATGCTGATTTAGCTGGAAAGATACGTTTTCAGTCTAAGTTTGAAGTTTTGAAGCAAAGTTGTCTAACACAAAGTTGTTTTTAATAATGAGGCCCTTCTATTGGTATGAATGAAAATTAGGGTGGTCCTTGTTTTCAAAGAAATCGAAAATCTAGCTTTTTTATTTGCAGACATAAAGGCATATATTTTTCGGAAAAGATTTAGATGAGAGCATTTAAGAAACTTTGATCGAACAAATTTTTCTGTAGCTTTTGAAATGACCGAATTAGAGCCATTTTTCCTATGTAGCTTAGGGTGTCCCTATAAAAAGCGGTTATTTTGCTCTAACTTTTTTATTTCAAATTTCTCATCAAAGCTGTGTTCGCATTGATTCTAGAACAATAAAAGATACAACTTTTGATTTACTTAAATCGTCGCTATCGTATGTCAAACAAAAGTTATTATGGTTTTTGTAAAAATATAGGACTTTTTCAAATGTTGATTTTTCTGGTTGGGGCAGACAGAAACAATATTTTTCAACTGCATTTGGAAGGTTTTATATTATTGCATATTATATTTGAAAACTGGAGATGGGTTATTTTTTTAATTGAGTAAAACACATTTGAAAAGGGCGTAATTTTATGAGAAAATCGTAAAAACTCGCTAACGGTGAAAGATAACGACTGTTCCAGAAAGTATAAGTACACCTTATTTTAACGGTCACTTTGAATATAATGAAATATTTCAACATGTTCTGGCTGCGTCCTTTTGTTTGCACATTTCTGAATGACATTGTGATCAGTGATCAGTTTTGTGTTACCTAGCAAAATGCGTGGATTTACTCCGGAACAACGAAAAAGTATCCTGCACAAATGGTGCACTGTGAGCGGACTCTCCTTGAGAAAATTGGCCAAGGAAGAGGGTGTAAGCGTCGGAGCGGTACGATCTGCGATTCGAAAATATAGAGAACAGTGTACGTTTGAAGATGCGCCGAAGAGTGGTCGGAAATCCGGTCCTGTTAGTCCGGATATCGATAAAAAGATCAGGGATGCCTACAAGCGAAAACCAGCGACTTCCGTTCGGGATGTTGCGAAAAAACTAGGGACCTCGTCGAGTAACGTCATGCGTGCCAAAGAAAGACTTGGGCTAAAAACATACCGGAAGCAGAAAAAAACCCAAAAAGAACCCAAAACAAGAGGCGACCGTGAAACCACGGCCCGCAAACTCTACGATTCGTTATAGTG
This sequence comes from Aedes koreicus, assembly GCA_024533555.2. Taxonomy (NCBI): domain Eukaryota; kingdom Metazoa; phylum Arthropoda; class Insecta; order Diptera; family Culicidae; genus Aedes; species Aedes koreicus. The sequence continues at coordinate 46,628 of JAHHFK020002368.1, read as the reverse complement.
TAGAAATTCTGAGTGTATAATAATGGACGATGAAACGTATGTGAAACTAGATTACAAAACGCTTCCCGGACCACAATTCTATACTGTAAGCGAAGACAAAGACATCCCCGAAACGGAGAAGGAATTTTTACCGAAAAATTCGGTAAGAAGGTTATGGTTTGGCAGGCAATATGCGAGTGTGGTAAAACATCTAGTCCGTACATCACAACGGAGAAGACGAACACTCAGAAATACGTTAAGGAATGTCTCCAGAAGCGATTATTGCCGATGATCAGGCAGCACGAAGATCAAGTAGTGTTTTGGCCTGATTTGGCGTCATGTCATTATGCAAAGGACACTTTAGAATGGTACAAAAGTCAAAATGTATGTTTCGTGCCGAAAGAAATGAATCCTCCGAACTGCCCGGAGGCACGGCCAATCGAGACTTTTTGGGCTTTAACCAAAGCAAAGCTTCGAAAAATCATAAAACCAGCGGATGACATCCAAAAATTTAAAAAAAATTGGCCAAAAGTGGTCAAAATGGTGGGAAGTACCACTGTGCAGAAGCTAATGGGTCATGTTCGAGGAAAAGTTAGGAGTCTTGGCTATGATTAAATATTTTGATTAAACGAGAGTAAAATATCCTATAAAACACAAATACAAATATGATTTGCCAAATAAAATGATTAAAACTAAAAAAAAAATGATTTTTTTTTTAAATTTGAAAGTGTGCTTATACTTTCTGGAACAGTCTATTTCAGCAAGATTTGTAGGTCAAAAGTTACATCTTTTTAAGTTCAAAAAACCATCTCAGCACAACTTTGTCAGCAAATTTAAAATAAAAAAGTTAGAGCAACAAACTTGTTTTTTTTTTGTAAAGAGTAAGTTAAGTGTTCTTAATCGGTTTATTCAAAAGTTACAAAAATGTTTTGTTGGCAACCTTGATTGAAATTAGCTGGGTTTCAATTTTACCAAAGAATGTATACCTTTATTTCAGCAAATAAAACAATAAGTTTTACATATCAACAAACATGAGAGCCAACAAACAATACTTGATGTACACACTTAGATTTTTTTACAGAAATCTGTAAAATTTTACCGTTTCTCAACAGCTGAACTGCTGAACTCTGTAAAATTTCACCGAAATCCTTTAAATCGGATTAACGAACGTTGAGCTGTTGAGAATTCGGTAAAATTTTACTGATTTCTGTAAAAACAGCTAAGTGTGTACTCAATTAGGCGCTTCGCAGTATGATCAATTGAATCCTGAAGCACAACACTTACCTTAGACGGTTATATGCGAATACCAATTGTAATTATAGGATTTAATATGATGTCAAACAATGTTAAAGCTTTTTTGCTTCTACTATACACCGTGTCCAATATAATCTCATACACTTTTTCCTTGCATGGGTGCATTCGTGCAACTACTCAACATGCTTCACGTATGTGTTGGTGTAGTTTTGCACTATGTTTATACAAACGCTTTTAGGTTATGTCCGATTGTTTTCATTCGGTGTTTATCTTTTACCAGCGATGAAGGAGTTTCGTGCTGTGGTGATAAAAAAGTTTTTGAAAGGTGAGCGCCCGGGCGCTATTTTCAGAAATTTGAAAAACCTCGGAGTAAAGCGGGATTTTGTGTACCGAACCATCCGAAGGTACCGTGACACCTGCTCGTTGGATGACCGGAAGAGATCCGGTCTTACTCGTACGGTGTACGGTTGTTAAAGTGGTCAGGGAACGGATTAGACGAAAATCACAGCGCTCTGTGCGTAAAATGGCCGCAGATCTGAATGTTTCGAGATCGTCAATGAACAATATACTGCAAAACGACCTAGGATTCCAAGCTTTCAAGAAACGGAAGGTTCACGGAGTTTCGGAACCATCCAAGCAGAAACGACTCGAAAGAGCAAGTCTGCTTTTGTCGCGGCACGGTGGGGAAGAATTTATCTTTTCCGACGAAAAGTTATTCGTCTTGCAACAATCCCACAATGTCCAGAACGACAGATTGTGGGCTCTCTCTTCGAGAACTGTTTCAGAGGGTGATAGGAATATTCCACGGTTCCAAAGTGCTGCGTCAGTGATGGTTTGGGGAGGAATTTGCAAGCGAGGCAAATTACCACTAGTTTTCATTGAAAAATGCGTTAAAGTGAATGCCGTATATTATAAAACGGAAGCTTTGGAGAAAGTTTTCAAGCCATATGCACAAGAGGTGTTTGGAGATGATCACTATGTGTTTCAGCAGAACGGAGCGCCATCGCAAACTGCAAATCTCGTTCAGGGCTGGTGCCGAGAAAATTTGACCGACTTTTTGGACAAGAATGAATGGCCTCCCAGTTCATCAGATCTGAATCCCTTGGATTATTTCGTATGATCAAACGATTGAAAATGACAAGGCGTCTAATATGAACCAATTCAAAACCGTAATCAAACGAATTTGGGACGAAATGCCGATGGAAGTCGTGCGTGCCGCTTGTGACGGTTTCGAAAAACGTCTGGAGCTGGTCAAGAAGGTTAAAGGCGGTGTTACTCCAAAACATAGGCTGTAGTTGATCAGTATTATAATGCAATATAATGGGTAAGGTTATCAATAAAATCTGGATTATCGATTTGAAATAAAGAGAGTTTTATTTTGTATGAGAATATATTGGACACGGTGTAGGCGTATAACTGGCACGACCACTGGACGGGACTTAGATAAGGAATTGAATTTATGCCTGTATTGTTTTCTCCTTCATTATGTATGTTACCCGGAGTTAAAAAAAACTCCTGTCACTTACTAATTATTTCACCTTGGAGCTAAAAACCTTGATGTTTTGCGGAACGACATAGCTGATACTGACTTGGAATACTAGCTGGGAAGTGGACTCACGATTTGCATCTCCAAAATTGCGAGCTTGTGGCTGCCCAGGTATGTCTTGCTCCGTGTCACCTTAAGATCAACCACAAACTAACGTCACAGAAGCACTCTTGCTAGGAAAATCATGCGCCTGTTAAAAGCATTGAAAGAAAGGACGATAAAGACCGATCATTAAGTTTACATCCCTTTTATTCTGAAATCAACCAACTTTATTTATTAACAACGTGATTTCAAACCAACCGGAGACACCATAAAATCCAACCACATCCTTAACCTTCAAAGACGCCAACTTCGGCAGTAAAATAGCTACAGAACAGTAAAAAAATAAAACCGTTTATGTCTCCATCCGTGAGTTTACTTCCCTTTCACAACCATCCTTGGCAACGCTTTTCTGAACCTAAAACCAACCACCCACTACAGTTTCAAGAATCAAACGGGGAGCTTTGAAGCAGTCGCTCTCGTTCGTAAATATGTTTACTAGCCACTGTTTTTCTTCAATGCTTTTGGCGCTTCTGTTTGGCGAGTGTTTTGTCGACTCTCATCGGGGTGCTCCCTAGATAGAGCCGGGACTTTTTAGGACCCAACGATGCATTAATACGGATATTATGTGGCGAACACAGTGGAACTCTATTCCAAAACAAAAGCTTTGTTCATCCGAACCAAGCTTTCGCGAACTTGCCGTCTAAGGTTTGGTGAAACAGTGCACTGATATGGCTATGTAAACGGTATCGCACCTTGTATGGAATCAGTTGATCGTTCGAAGAATTTTTTTTTTCACCCTAAAAACGACTGAACGACTTGAGAAGTGCAGAGTTTGGTTTTGTTTCGTAGGAATGCGTTGGCTGAGTGAAATTCGAATTCTATCAATCGGCGTCGCCATTGTTGATGCCGGTCACATATGTGCTTGCTGACGTTTTTGTACTGAGCTGTGAATTGTTTGCTGAGTAATTCTTCGAATTGCTTTTTAACTTTTGCTAGGAAAGGTGTGTTTGGCTTTTTTTCCAAGAAGTTACGGTTCATCACAACGTGTGAATGAAGCGACTTATGGTTACTGCCAGTGGAATTTGGATGGTTTGTTTGGGAGATTAGAAGTCTGAATTGAATGTGATCGCCGTGTTCTGGAAACTTAGTTCGATATTTGGTATGTAACGATATTTTTCCTGATGAGCCGCGTCTGCAAGAAACAATAAAATGAGGATGATGGTCCCACTACATACTCCCGCAAAGGTGTGAAGTGGGCAAAAAAAAAAAAAAAAATCAACTAACCCAACAAAAAAAAACTTAAATATCCCTAAACAAACCATTTAATTTCAGTGTGCAAGCTGTGTTTTATTTCGCGCCAACGATTTTACAGTTTAATTAGTGTTTTCAACACGTGTTCGATTTTATTTGTTGACGAAGTGATATAATTGATTGTTTAGTGCCGAACTGTTGATAGTGTCGATCATTAATGGTATGTGCCGTACCATTTGCAGTTTCATCGTTTCACGATTGCTGTTGCTCTCCTATTATCTTCTGGCAAATAATCGTCACCATTGTTATTGTTTTGAGTAAATTTCCGTCCCCGTTGTGCTGTTGTGGTTGTATTGCGTGTGCATACTTATAGGCGATTACGATAAACCACGTGTGTAACGATGAGTGAAAGCAAAAATTGCGCCAAGTGCGATGAAGCGATTACTGGCATAGAATTTGTCACATGCCGAGGATACTGCGGTGGAATGTTCCATATGACATGTTCAAGTGTGTCACGGCCACTTTTAGGCTATTTCACGCCGCATCGCAAAAACTTGTTTTGGATATGCGATAAATGTGCTGAGCTATTTGAAAATTCACATCTCCGTTCTATTACTAAGGCGGCTGATGAAAACTCTCCGTTGGTGTCTCTCACTGAGGCAATCAGTAGCTTACATACGGAGATAAAGCTGTTGTCGCAAAAGCCCGCACCCTGTATGCAATCACCAGCGATCAGGCAATGCCCCCAAATCGGACAAACTCGAGCTGCCAAACGACCTCGTGGACATTATTTAGAACAAAAGGCGTTCGAATGTCAATCTGGTTCCAAGCATGTTGGCTAGAAAGCAGTGTCCGTTTCAATCACCGCTCAACCAGTGAATAAATGTTGGCTATATTTGTCTCGAATACGTCCTGATGTCACCAATGAGGAAATTTTGGCATTGATTCGAGCAAACCTTGATTTGACCCAGGACCCAGAGGTTATCAAACTGGTGGCCAAAGGAAGGGATACAAGCAACATGACCTTCATCTCCTTCAAAATTGGTTTGGACCCTTCCCTGAAGACAATCGCGCTTGACCCTTTGACTTGGCCGGAAGGCATAATGTTCCGTGAGTTTGAGGAATATTCAACTCAAAAATTTCGGAAGCCCCCCGCTATATTTCTGACGCCTACAACGGGTACTCCACCGGTAGTTGTAATGCAGTGTTAATTAATTGCAAAGGAAAACGATTTGATGCTCCACGATATGACATTCAACCACCTGTTTTTACACCGGGACGCACCAAATTTAGTGTAATGGAAGCTCTCGATCCCCCCACCGCAGTCGCGTCGTTCCAGCCAGCGACCTGCAGCCGTCCCGGCCCTAAGTGTGGGTGTGGGGAGAGGGTCTTCCAAAACGCTACTGCAAGCAAGTACGATTTTGCTGTTAGCCCGACAACACCTGATTCGCTCTCCGATTCCAGCATATTTCCACCGTTTTTGGACGCACCTTTACACGCATGGTTTTTAAGCCAAACACCGGGACGCACGGAACTCAGCACTATGGAAGCCCTCGAGCGCCCAATCGTAGTCGAGCCATTCCCGCCAGCGACTTACAGCCGTCCCGGCCCTACGTGTGAGTGTGGGGAAAGGGTATGTGTGTGTGTGTCCAATCTAACACCCATCGGCCGGCAATGGTATTATGGAAGAAATCTGTTTACAACAATCATTCAAGTGACCAATGGAAGCAGCTTTAATCCGGGAGCTAGAAAGTGATAGCTCTGCTGCAGATCCAGCAACCCATTTCAGAATGTCTGGAGAGTCACGCCCATTTCGAGGTTACTTTCACATACAATAAGCCCCGCATGTTAACATTACCGATATCATTTGGATAAGGGAACTGCAACACACTTCCAGATTTGGAAATTTTAAATTTCCAAACCAGGCACGCATTTAGTATTATTTGAAAATAAGATTATTGTTATATAGTTATAATCAGATAGATCTCAGCCATAGCCGCCTCCTGAATTACACTATCTTGTTCATTCGTGAAAATAAAAAAAAATGACGTTGATTCGTAATTAATTTCATGCACTCGCAATTGAATAAGCGCAAAAATTAACGTTGCTAAACCTCCCGATAGATATGCAACCTACATAACAAAACTCAAAATTATGTGCAAGCTTTTCACCCGCGCATGCGTGTTGTTTTCGTTTGTTGCTTCTGACCAGCAAATGGCCGTTCTCTAAATTGCACTTCTTTTTTTTCACTTCACAATCTGCCAATAATGCAAATCCCCGCTATGAGGCGACTCTATAGTCTATATCGAACTTCAAAACTGCTAATAATCATCGATTCACTCGCGATGAAGCGATAATTTATGTCCGTGTGTCACAATGCTACCACTAATAAACAAAAGCTGATGCAACTCTTCTTTCGGGTGCGGAGGCGAAGCACAAAAAACAAAAAAACGGGGAAATACTACCGACACGCACACATTTCGAGAGGGAATCGATTGTATTCACTACGGCTTACACAATGCACGCGGAGATTTTATGATTTCACAGTTAGCTCAAGTTAAATTGCGAATTATCGTTTGTTTTTTTTTTCGCGAAAACGACGCAGCAAAAACAAAACACGTCAGTTTCGAAGCACGGCTTGCTGCGATCTTCACGTGTGGGTGTGGGGAAAGGGTCTTCCAAAACGCAACTACAGGCAAGTACGACTTTCCTACTAGCCCGACAAGGCCTGATTCGCTCTCCGATTCCATCTTATTTCAAGGAAGTTTGAAAACAGCACCTCGAGAAACAACTTGTGCTAGCCGAATGCTGGGACGCACCGAGAATAGTATTGTGGAAGCCCTCGATCCTCTCACCGTAGTCGAGCCATTCCCGCCAGCGATCTGCAGCCGTCCCGGGCCTACGTGTGGGAGTGGGGAGAGGGTCTTATAAAACGCTTCTTCAGGCAAGTACGACTCCATTATTTGCCCAGCCAGGCCTAATGCGCCCTTCGATTCCAGTCACTCTGATTGTACGCCTGCTTTGCTTCACGGACTACTGGCTTATTACCAGAATGTTCGTGGTCTCCGAACGAAAATAGACGACTTTTTTTTAGCTGCCGTGGAGTCCAACTTCGACGTGATAGTTCTAACCGAAACCTGGCTCAATGATCAAATTCATTCCGCTGAACTATTTGGAGATCAGTTCACAGTTTTTCGGAATGATCCTAGTCGCATAAATAGCAAAAAATCTCGTGGTGGCAGGTCCCCCACCCCCACTTCCCCGACCCCCCCCCCTTAACCCCCCCCCCCCACAGTATGGGTCCAGATAACAACACCCCACAGGAAGTTAAGTATCGGCGCCATGTACTTACCTCCCGATAGGAAATCTGATTTAAGCAGCATTGAGAACCATATCAGTTCGATTGGCGCTGTGTTATCCCGTTTAGATCACAACGACTACCCGAGCAAAGGATTATACCAAATTGATAACATGTTCTTATACCAGGTTATCATTTTTTGATCACTGAATATGTTATCATTGAGGCTGAATAAATAGCCAAAATAACAGAATGAATAACAAAAAAATACTCGTTGAATATCATAATAATAACTTATTTTGTTATCACTGCGAACAACTTGATAACAAATCCTGTATTGTAAGCAAATTTATTGAAAGAGTTTCAAATTAAGTTATCAATTTGAAATCAACTTCTCATGCTATTCACTGAAAAATTTTTTTTGATTCAAAGCAAAATTTCTTGTTAAAATATACTGGAAATATTTATAGGTTTATAATTCAGCTTATAACGGTCATAAAAAATAGTGTGTTCAAAGTGATAACATATGATAACAAAATTTGCCAATGGTAATAACTAAATTTGTTATGCGATAACAGCGGAAATCAAAACGATAACTGGGATAACAGAACTTGTTACTCATATGATATCAGCTTGTTATTTTCCGTTGCTAGGGTACGCTTTACTATTTGGCGATTACAACCAGTCTGGGTTGGTTTGGAATGTTCCCATGATTGGTCATCCCACAATTTACGTTCTTCGTTCGCATATGCAACCTGTCTGCTGTGCATTGATGGATGGATTCAGCCTTCATGATTTATCGCAAATAAATTCAACGTTAAATCGTAACTCGAGACTGCTTGATCTTGTATTGGCATTGGAACAGGGTATGATCGTACTTACCACTCAATAAAACTTATGTAAAAATGGTACTGGCATCGCAAGCCTGTGAGAGAGAATTTAGAACACTTGCTTTTGAAATGCAGAAAGTGTTTAATGATGAATTCTTTGGTTACTGGGTTTAATGGGTAGTTCTTATTGAAATGAAGTCTAAAATTCATGAACAGCTTTGTTGCAGTTAATTTGAACGTCTATGTTGAACTCAGTCACAATCATCATCCTGATAAGCTTCAGCTCGGGTCGGACAGCCAGCAGTTGCAAATAAATAAGCTGTGGTTTCCGTGATACCGAGAAAAGTGCCCCCCCCACACACACACAGGGGTGTGGAAGTAGTTTGCCTCCCCGCGGTGCACCCTGGAAACGTTAAGCTCCCCTTAACGGCTAAATGAACAACAACGGAGGAAGCGTCATACGGCGCGGGATCCGGCAGGAAACCGTAAGCAGTCGTGACATAGGGAACAGGGACGATCTGGGGTAATGCCGCACTCCCAGACGTTCCAACCTCAGTCTTGGCCCCGGGACCATACGACGCGAGGTTCGGCAGGTACCGTAAGTGGTCGGGTAGGGAAATCGCGGACGATCTGGACGGACCACCAGACGTCCCGAACCCTACTTGGATCCAGGAGCATCTCGATCGAATCAGCTTCAGGTCAGCAAAGCTAACTACTAAAGACCTATGTAGTTAGACATAGTGGGTGCGTAAAGCACACTCCCTGAAATAATACCGAAAGGTGGTTCCGGGGAGGGCCGGGGCTCGAGGCTCGGCGTTTTTCAGGAGTCAATTTGCAAATTTTCCATCTAGTTAAAAAAAAAAACCCCACACACACACGCACACACAAACACACACGCACACAAACACACACAGGCACACACACACGCACGCACACACACACACACACACACACACACACACACACACACACACACACACACACATACAAGCGAAGATAAATGGCCCATCAATGGCTGCAGAGCTATGTCTAGCAAAACTGAAGGTTATCGTAGATGGACTTTTCTCGACACACGATCCAACGACGTGGCCACGCAAGTCTCGAACGAGAAGCTCGGCGTGCAAGTCTCGAACGAGAAGCTCGTGGCAGTGGCGTAAGGGCTTAAGTCGAAGAAGGCACCTGGACCGGATGGGATTCCTAACGTAGCTCTGAAAGTAGCGATTCAAGCATTCCTGGAAATGTTCAGGGATGTGCTACAGAAATGTCTAGAGGAAGGCTATTTCCCGGACAGGTGGACAGAAATTAGTGTTGAAGCCGAAGCCTGGACAGCCTCGGGGGGATCCATCATCGTTTAGGCCAATATGCCAATATGCCATGATCGACGAACGGCTAAATTTCAACAGCCACGTAGATTATGCCTATGGGAAGGTGGTGAAGGCCATCAATGCGGTACCCGAGTAAAGTCTAACATCATAAACATAGCAATTCGAAAACTTATTTTGATGTCTTCATCAAATTGAAACGAAAATTTGATTTTACTTTACAATCGTAAAATTCAATAACAAACTTATTTTTAATCTTGCTGTAATATTGCTCTCCAACGAATTAAAGAACAGTAAGCTGGACATCGTAGCGCTGTAGGAGGTGTGCTGGAAAGGATACACGGTGCGTACGTTTCGGGATGGTCATACCATCTACCAGAGCTGCGGCAACTCACACCGGTGATTAGAAATCTTTGCCCCCACCAGCAGACTAACGATAACGGTTCGATTTTCCGACTACATCTAAAAGCATGGCCGAACACAGTACCTTCATCCAGCTTAGCCTCCCACATAGGTACACTTGGAGGTCATCTAATCAAACAGGTCTAACATAAAAAATATAGCAATTCGAAAACTTATTTTAATATCAACATCAAATTGAAATCAAATTTTGATTTCACTTCACAATTGTCAAATTTGATAACAAATTTAGTTTTCGTATTGCTGTAATCTATCGTTCACTTTTCTTTGAGAAAAGAAGTTTTGTTTTCATTGTATTGACAGATCATCAAGTGGAATAATCATTTTCCTATCTACGGGAAAAATGTACAGCAAATTGACTTTTCAATTTGCTCTCACTGTTAGCAGGATCAGTTTTAAATTTGATGTTACAGGAATTAATGTTTGCTATCAATTTTGATCTTTTAACCGTTAAAACGACCTAAACGACAGCAACCTGAGTAATCATTATCCGCAACATCACAATATCATATTTAGTTTTCTATTTGATCTCAGACTCTACTCGGGTAGCCAGAATCATGCCGAATAGCTACAGACCTAGAAAAGGGTGTATTCGATAAAAATGGCACACAGAAAATCTTCTGTAACTTTTGAATAGTATGAGTAAGAAACCTAGAAATTTGAGTAGATCTTATCCATAGTGTATTATTTACATCTGCCAAGTTTCATAGTTATACATTCAGTAGTTCCAGTCATGTCGTCGAAACAAGGAATTGTCCGTGAGAAAATTTTGTGCACTCACAATCAAAATCCAGGGGCGTCCCACCGGTGGATTGCTAAAAGGCTTGGAATTGCAAATACAACTGTGTCTCGTGTAATAAGAACCTTCAAGGAGCGTCTGAGTGTCCAAAGGAAGGAAGGGAGTGGTCGTAAAAGTGGTCCAATGGACAGTAAAATGGCCAGGAAAGTTGTACAACAATTCAAGAACCGTCCAAACATGTCAATTCGAGATGTCGCTAAAAAGTCTAAGGTGTCAGTCGGTTTTGTGCAGAAAACCATGAAGCGTGCTGGGTTACATGTTTACAAAAAGCAAAAAGCCCCAAACCGGAATGAAAAACAAAACATCACTGCGAAAACCCGCGCCCGGAAACTTTACACGAAGCTGCTCACTAAATCCGGTTGCATCGTGATGGATGACGAAACATACGTCAAGGCCGACTTCCGTCAACTTCCTGGGCAAGAATATTTCGTTGCCAAGTCGAAGTTCGATGTTCCGGAGGATGTTCGAAAGAAGAAACTATCGAAATTTGCAAAGAAGTTTCTAATCTGGCAGGCGATTTGCGGATGTGGTGAAATTAGTGCTCCCTTCATCACTTCCGGAACAATAAACGGTGCGATTTACACGGAAGAGTGCCTTAAGAAGCGTCTCTTGCCATTCATTAAGAAGCACAAAGGATCAACTCTGTTTTGGCCTGATCTAGCATCCTGCCACTACGCACGAAACGTATTGGAGTGGTACCGAGCCAACGGAGTCAATTTCGTGCCAAAGGATATGAACCCACCAAATTCACCGGAACTTCGTCCAATTGAAAAATTCTGGGCAATTATGAAAACGGAACTCCGCAAACATCCCAAAACTATAAAAGCAGAGCTAGAATTGAAGAAAATTTAAGTAAAAACAACAAAAACACTGGGAAAATCGGTTGTACAAAATTTGATGGGTGGAGTGAAAAGGAAGGTGCGGGCATTCGGGATGGGAGACGAAATTGAATAAAACAAATGTTGTAAATCAAAACTCATTAGTAGTTCTTCATTCCCTGAAAATTTCAAGAAAATCCGATAATCAGTTTAATTTTGATGAGTATATATGTGTGTGCCATTTTTATCGAATACACCCTTTAGTAAGCGGCGTCAATTGGCTAGTGTATCATCATCGATCACACTTAGAAATTATGAGTTTTACACGAAACGTAATTCATATTTGTAAAAAGTCGGGGAACGTAAAGAAAGATTTCGTGTAAAATTATGTCTCCAGAAACTGACACATTCACAATTCGACGAAAGATGTGTTTGATTGAATTTATTTTCTCATCACTTTCAACTCATTCTTATGTGCTAAAGGACGCTTGTATGTGTCGGTTTCGGGGGACAGAAATTTACATGATATGGTAGTGTGTAAGTAGGGTGGGTGTTCCGATTGTGTAACAAGAAAACGGGTTTTAGTGGGATCAGAAGTCGGCCTTTTCTCAAAAGCCGACCCTGACCACACTCTGACACAGTACACGATGACCAAGTGCAGGCCTCTGTGTAAGGTCACTCCATAAGGATTTCCCGAACCTTGTGCAAAAAAAAAAAAAAAAAATCAGTGGGGTTGTGTTTAACACACGACCGGTTGACGTAGACTACGTTAACCCGTTTGATTAGTTTCGTAGTGTACTGTTCTAATGGGACGTTGGGTTAGCATAAATAAGTGAAAAAGTATGTTAGAACATGCTATGAGTCGCTTCTTAGAAATTATTTGGCAGCCGTGAAAAGGGACGTTTGATTTGAATGTTAGTATGATGAAAGGGCAACAATTGTGCTGCCTGTAGTGATTGTGTTGATATGACCGACCAGCTGGAGACCATTATCCATATCGCGTAATCTCGAAAATCTATCGATATATGATAAAGCTTTAAGTGTTCACACTGTTTCAGTTATTTTTAAATGTTGATTTGACCTCTACCCTTGCCGTAAGACCTAGTCTGATAAAAAAAAAGCGTTGATGTTTGTCCTCAAAGATCGTTAGACCAGCATTAGATAGTAAGTATGTTAGCAAAAATCTATTGTACATTCTTTAGAAAGCAATTGAAAAGTATTTGCACTTTGTCAAGCTGGTTGACCACTTGATATTATTTCCCACCTCGAGTTTAAGGCCCTTCTCTAGCTTTCCGACTAGTAGTTAGTAACGCATTACCTCTGGTTGCTTCCAGTTTCGCCTGAAAACTTCGAGTACGCTCGGCATCGGTACATGGTCAATTCGGAGGATTTTTCGAATGTTCGATCTTAACGCGCTTCCGAAATTTGCGCAAACGGTTGGCATCAAAACGAATAGGCATTGCACTTATTCACCCTTTCACAGTTTCTCAAAACTTATTTCTTCCTAGAAGTAAAACGCTATCCAACGCAAATCGTTAACACAACAGAATAACTATTCATAACAATACTCCTTGAAATGTGCATGTTCGAGAATCAAAAAATTGTTCGTGATAGGGAATTTCTTGAAACATGCCAGAAAGCAACATTCTTTAAAATTTTCATACACCAATTGATGAATATGTATGCGAAATATATTAATCTTTTATTTTATTTATTTGTAAAATTATACATACCTTAGTAAATAGAATGGCAATCGTATAAATTTCTTGATAAGAGCAGTCTCAAAAATAAATCCATTAAGAAACAATCGAATTCTTAGCGTCCGGTGTTTAAATTTTTCGTGACGGTAGCCATTTGTAAATTGTGCAAAATGCTCAAGGTATGCAACAAAGAGAAAACTAATATTGTTTTAGCCACCGCTGTCAGCCAATCGGTAAGAACCAAACATTCAAATCAAACAAACTCTCTCAAAATTAAATTGGTCGTCCTGAAAAGGACGGATTTGAAATGGTCCGCATAGTAATTAAAACCCTCTCTGCGCCTTACCAAAAGATGTCTACCCAATATCACACACACAAGCACCTTATTTCGCCCCTAGTAGTAGCACCCACCGGCTGGCTTCAAAGACATTATTTGCCCAAGCAACCGACTGCCTAGCACACCACAGCATAATGTATGGCTGCCTAGCCAACGGCTTGGTAACAACAGACTGCATGCCAGCTACCTGTCCAATTGGTAGATCGCCAGTGCACTTTCTATGGTGATTGCCACAGCCAGCTGCAAAATCCAAATTGGCGTCTTGCCGCTCCGCTGAATGAAACAAGTGCACCCTCCAGGGTACATGCTATCGCCCGGCGCCAGCTGCCAATCCATACTGGCTCGATGCTCCGCACAGCTTCAGAACTGTAACACGAATGAGAAACTTTGCGAAGGTGTACCCGTTTTATATCGTTCACGGCTGCATATGAGACCTCCCTTGCTTACATTTGAAATCTGTGATAGTAAAATTGAGTGCATTGAGTAAATTTACTCTGAAAAATCGGCATTATAAGACATCAGCTCATATTTTGGTTATTTTCAATAGCTTGAAATTGTTAACGGATAATGTTTGATAATTGAATTGATACGCGAGAAAATTTCCAATCGATTGATGTAAACATCTTGTAAATCTATTGAGCATTTATTAAGTTATTAACGTTTAATTTGTAACGATATTTCGTGACGGTCGCTAATTTTTAGATTTTCAATTGACACCCTACCCTTCGCGTAAGACGTAGTCTACGTCAAAAAACATACACACACAGGCGTGTAGTCAGTTCTTCAAACTGAGCCGAATGGTATATGACACTCGGCCTCGGATAAAAAGACGAGCTTCCAAGCGATCATAATACCCTTCTTTTGGTGTAAGAAGGGTAAAAATGTATCCGTTGTATTCATTTAGTGATCAAAATCATTGTATAGATTTCAAATGGACTTCTTATTTGTCAATCAAATTTAATAGCTTTTTCTTGTGACTGATCTGTGTAGACAGCACGAAAGGCACGCAATAAACTTTATGTATGATGCTGGCTAAATTAATTACAGCTCTAAGTACTTGGGTGCTCCTCGGTGCAACATTCGTTTTTTCATGTTTTCATTGTTCTTGTTTTGATTTCGCAAGCGGAAACTTCTAATGTACGCAAACGTTACGGATCACATGATTTAAAATATTTAATGAAAAGGCATTCCACACATTTATTATATCCTTGAGTTTAGTATGACTTAATCTATCTTGGTTGTTATCATTATTGAGTTCGTGAAAATCGAACACCTTTTTTCCAATATCGCTTAATGCTAACACACTTCAAGATTTCCCACCAACACACATCAAAACAGTATAATTGAAATGTTATGTTCCAAATATAATCGCATGGGACCGAGTTGGACTGGTCAAATTATTTATATGGGACTATTCGGTCTTAGAGGTACCTCTATGGTAATATTTGAAGTAAAATGTATTAAATACCTTGCTACCACACCCTCGGCGGGTGACACTTCGAGCCTAAAATCAAATCACAGATCCAGCCTGCTAATTACAATAAGAAACCGTTGTGATAACGGGTGATAACTGGCTCCAATCCCACTGAGTGTCGCCTAATCCATCGAGAAGGGACTGGATCCTCGGGTAGTCAACCTGAAGACACCTTGCGTTCCGGTGTTGACGTTGGACGGTTCACCACCCATCGGACGGTTGGCACCAGTTACGACACAGTTATTCTCCACAATCTGCTGGTGTGATTGACACGGAGTCGACGAGAATCCGCCACGGATGATCGACTCGGCCAAAAACACAAAAGCCCTACTGTGGGCGCAAGCTCCTGTAATATCAATTCCGCAACCTGGTTGTGTTCGTCCTCCATTCGGATAGAACGAAGCCCTGCCAAGCGGTAGATCAAATCCCAACAGTCCAGCGTTAGTGTGGATGGTTTCCACGTACTGTGCATCCGTGGCCTGAATACGATCTGAGCTACTGTATGAGAACAGAGGCAGAGCCGGATCCATACCAAAGATCGTGTTCAAACGGTTGAACTGGAAGAAACCGGCATTACCGGCGGCATGAGCGCCCAAGCTGTGGCCCGCGATGCTAATACTGTTGAAGGCTATTCCAGTGTTGGAAGTCAAGAAGTTGATGAACGACGAAACTACAGATCCAACGGCCTGGACACGAGCACGGGCGAACGGATAGTTAATGGTATTGGCACCAACTCCCCAGTCAACAGTGATCACGTTGAAGTCACCACGCGTAAGCCAAGCGTTCGTCAAGATGTTATTAACTTCCGAAAAGCCATCATTATTCCATCCGTGGATGATGAACCGAGTTGGGTGAGCCGGGTTAAAATTTGAGTTCGACAACGATGCTGCATCATTTAGTCCAATGGCCTGCGGCGCGGTTGGGTTCGAGCGGGTGTACAAACGGAAGATCGTATCGGTAGCGGCAGTGAAGCGTTTTTCCGGTTCCTGGTCTTCGTTGGGAAGGTTATAAGGGTTAAGGTTAACCAAGTGTAAGTGGCCGTTGGCGTCCGGGACTAGGCTCCAGTTGTCCGCAGGTAGTTCATCCAACGGTGCGGCAATGGCTGTGGTTCGATGAAGAGAAGGATCGGTTATTTCCGAAAAACTATTGTTAGAGCAAAACACTACTTACCAACAGCCACCATTCCTAAAAGCAGCACGGCAATATTTTTCATCATTTTTAAGCGCTTGTAAAAACTCTACTGGATACTTGAGAACGACAAGCTTAAGCCTTTATATATGGCTAGGTACGACATATTTTTATCATCACGGATCTTTTGGCCAGATGGTTGCTTTGATGTGGGGGCTCTTGAGATAGCAAAAATTTACCACACATAATAGCGCGTCTTGTTGGTTAGCGGTAAGAATTCACGAACATATTGTAAACAGGAAGTATGGTACCGTATCGCAATGACGCGAATGTGTTACAAAGGATTGACCAGCTGGAGTAGAACATCATAGGGCCTCCGGATAATCTAGTCATTAGAGGCGCCGTTCTACAGCAACAATTTTGACAGAGGTGTCGTGTTCGATCCAGATACGCTTTCAAATCAACAATTGAGAACACCTTGCAGAAGACGGGCTTGGCGTTCCAATTCGAACGTAGTATTTAAGCAGATAAAGCGCAATCATGACGAGCCTCCGTGTTTCTAAAATAATCTCATTAAAGCTATTGTGCGCACATTTCAGTGGATTAAGTTACTATCGCTTGTTATCGATAAAACAGCAATCACATCAGTCATCAAGCATTGAAGCAGCTTGAGTGACGTGTGTTGGGCTTATGTAAAGATCTAGGAAACCGGTGCTACATTTGTTTATCAGTTCTGTTCTTCGACTTTCTTTCTAGATAATCATCCTCAATGAAATTTTAATGGTTACTAGCTGAACCCGGTGCGTGCGCTGCTACGATTGCAACTAAATGAAGGAAAATTTAATATAACTGGCACGTTTATGGTTTTTTTTTTCTTGAATAAGCAGGGGTTCAAACTTCTATCAAAATACGCTTCCTACCCGAGAAATACACGTTTTGTGTTTAAGTTACCTGGATAATTCTCATTTTTGGTAGAAATTTGTGTTTCATTTGTATGGGAGCCCTTCCTTCCAGATGGGGGTGGTTTCTCAAACCACCATACAATCATTGCCTTCAAAACCCCCCACATGCCAAATTTGCTTCCATTTGCTTGATTAATTCTCGAATCATCACACTTCGATTATAATAAAAATTTGAGTTTCATTTGTTTGACACCCCCCCCCCCTCTCAGAAAGGGGAGGATTCTTGAACCACCATACAAACATTCTTGCCTTCAAAAGCCCCCACATGCCAAATTTGATTCGATTTGCTTGATTAGTTCTCGAGTTATGAAGAAATTTGTGTTTCATGTGAGCCCCCCTTCTTGAGAGAGTAGGGGTCTCAAACAATCATAAGAACCTTCCCCAGCCCCATAAACCCCTTCATAAAAATTTTCACGTTGGTCGGTTCAGAACTGTCCGAGTCTATCAGGGTCTGACAGACAGACAGACAGACTGAAATTCTTTTTTAGAAATCTAGCCTCCAAATACCCCCATTTGCTAAAAGTGGTTAAATTTACTTGATTAGTTCTCGAGTTATGCAGAAATTTGCTTTTTATTTGTATGGGAGTCCCCCCTCCCCTTCAAAATGGAGAGGGGTATTGAACTGCCATAGAAACATTTCTTGCCTCCAAAAACCTCAACATGCCAAATTTGGTTTCATTTGCTTCATTGGCTCTCGAGTTATGCTAAAAATTATTTCATTTTTATGGTAGTCTCCCCTTCCAGAAGGCGGAGGGGTCTCATACCACCTTAAAAACATTTATTTCCTTCAAAAACCTCCACATGACAAATTTGGTTACATTTGCTTGATTTTTTCTCGAGTTATGCAGAAATTCGTGTTTCATTTGTATGAGAGACCCCTTTTTCAGTGAGCGGAGGGGTCTCAAACCACAATAAAACATTTCCCCTTCGAAAACCTCTACCTGCCAAATGTTGTTCCATTTATACTTATTTATTTGTCGTCAATCATATATGTAGACCGGTTTTACATTCTTGCCTTAATTCTACTCTTACAGATATTCTGAGAAAAATACTTCTTTTAGTTGATTTTTATTCACTGTTATATCAATTGTGGTGGAGTATTTGTTATAGCAAGACATCCTCTTATTTATGGGTCCGTTTTGGGCATAGTTAGTTCTTTGATTATTTATGTAGATAAATTCCTGTTTCTTAAGTAACGGGTGGGAGCGTAGAAGTTGAGCTTCTCTAAAATGTCTGCGTCATTTATTCTTTGCCCAATAACATCGTTTATAAATGATAGAATTGCAAACTCACGTCGTTTTTCAAGACCATCTATTTTAATTAACATACATCGAGATTTATAAGAAGGTAACCGAAAAGAGTTCCATCCTAACTTACGCAAAGCATACAATAAAAACTGTTTCTGCACTGACTCAATACGGCCTTTTTGTGTATTCTGATATGGATCCCAAACCACGCTGCAGTACTCAAGAAGGGGCCTAACATATGTTACATACAATGTTTTTATTGTATAGGGATCATTGAAATGGAAACTAAACCTCTTGATGAACCCGAGCATATTACTCGCCTTGTAAATTATATTGCTGTCGTGTTCTACAAAAGTGAGCTCGGAATCAAGTATGACTTCCAAATCTCTAACTCGATTGCATCTTTCAACAGTTTGTTGACCTATAGTGATGGTGTCTTGCCTTACATTGCGCTTTTTAGGGAATGATACTGAGATGCACTTTTTTACGTTAATCTCTAGCAAGTTTTTTGTACACCAAATTTGTAAATTATCAACTTCTCTTTGAAAAACTTCAATGTCAGATGATTTATGTATTTCCATGAAGAGTTTCATGTCGTCTGCATGTATTAAAACATTTAAATGGCGTAAAATATATTCAACATCATTGACAAACAAAATAAATAGTAAAGGACCCAGATGGGATCCCTGTGGTACTCCCGATGTAACATTCACAACCGATGATAGTTTTCCTTCAAATCTTACTCGTTGTGTTCTTCCAAGCAAGTATGATTGAACACAGTTTAATAAATTAAGATTGAAACCTATCTTAGATAATTTGTAGAGCAACAAAGAAATATCGACTGTATCAAAAGCTTTGCTAAAGTCAGTGTATAAGATTTCAACATACCTCCTAAAAAAAAAAAAAAAAAAAATTAATAATAGTAAGCGCCACCACCCCCACCCCGGAAAAATTAAAACTAAACAAAAAAATAAATTGAAAAAACACAAAATAGGAAAACAAAAAAAAATATAACCCCCCCCCCGTTTTAAACCTAATTTTTTCCCCCTTTTAAACGCACCCCGAACGATTCTTCCCAAATGAGGGGAAATACCCCAGTTTTTAGAGATAAATTAAACAACCAAAACAAGGAGACGCGGCTGGGTAGCTCAGTGGTTACCCGTTCTGCTTACTGAGCAGATTGTCGGGAGTTCAATCCCAGGCCCGTCCCCTTCCTTGCCATTTTTCACTTGCCTCTTTCTATCACCAATAGATTTAAAATAAAAAGCAGTCTACTGCGCTTTCTTATCATTGATCGCATCACTTACCACAGTGCATCCATGATCTAAAAATAACCTACCTCACTAACACAACTATCCTTCCCTTGGCAATTGTAGGGATGCAGTGGTGTTCACGGTCTCTAATAACAACGATTGTCAAACTAATCATCCTTCCCCCCTCCCCAAAAGACCGTGAGGACGTGGCCGGCGCCGGTACTGATCTATAAATAGAATTAGTGAACTTGTACATTGAAGATGTAAAAAGCTAATCCCAAGCTCCATCTATGTGGTTCTCTGTGCAATTACACTAGTTCTGATCAGTAAGGGAGTAGCAACTACGAAATTGCACGGTCTTTTATTAAAAAAAAAAAAAAAAAAACAAAAACAACAAAACAAAAAATTCTTACAATTTCTTTTAAATAAAAAAAAAGCCACCACCCCCCCCCAAAAAACGACACACCACCCACCAAAAAAAAAAAAATCCACCTCTCCCAAAAAACAAAAAATGTCTTTCTTTTTAAATCTTAATTTCTTCTTCTTCTTATCTTTAACAAGGCTGAAAAATGATTTCGGGTCTGATTTGATATTAGTTTCAGTTTTTCTATTATACTCCTCATGTGTGATCTTCATTTCTAAATTCAGTTGATCACAAATAGTTAAATATATTGTGAGGTTCATATCATTTTTATCTTTTTTATAAGCTTTGTGCGCTTTCTGTTTCCTATTTTTGAGATAGATAATTTTCTTAGTATACCACACCGGATTCTTATTTGGTCTTCTCCTATGTCTTTGGGGTACTGCAGTCTCTACTATATCGTAGATGTGTCGATAGAATACAATTACGGCCTGCTCTGTTGACAAATTGCGAAATATGGTTTCCCAATCAATCGAGTATAGTTTGTAATTAGAAAATAGTCTGCTTGTTTAAAATCAAAATAAATTTCGGATAAATCGTTATCCAACATTGTGGCGTTGTCATGGCTGAAAATGGAATATTCAATAGCAGTTTGAAATGCCTCTTTTTTCCAAAGAGGTGCCGGTGCCTCAATAACGCAAAAATCATCGGTCATATTAGTGAACAATAAATCAAGGTAGCAATTGTTCCGATTTCGTACATGATTTATTTGATTGAGTCCAATCTGCGCACTTTTTTCAAATAAAGTAAGAAGCGTTAAATTTTCTCCACTGATTGGTATTAAAAGAGATTCATTTTGATCATCTATAATAAAATCAGTAGCATTTTGGTTAAAGTCACCATAAATGTGAATATTGACGTCAGATTTAAATTTTGTCAAAATACTTTCAGCAATATTAAAAAACATTTTGTATGAATCATTCTTGCACTTTCTGGGGGGAAAGTGCAAAAATTTAACATTTACTTGATTAGTTCTCAAGTTATGCACAAATTTGTGATTAATTTGTATGAAAACGCTCCTCCCGCCCCCTTCCAGATGGAGGAGGAGTCCCAAACTTCCATAAAAACTTTTCTCTCCTCCAAAAACCTCCACTTGCCAAATTTGGTTCCATTTACTTGATTAGTTCTTGAGTTATGCAGAAACTTGTGTTTCATTGGTATGGGAGCCCCGCCCTCCCTACCAGAGAGAGAGGAGGGGTCTCGAACTACTTTAGAATCATTTATTGCCTTTAAAATCCCCGCAAGACAAATTTGGTTCCATTTGCTTTTTTAGATCTAGAGTTATAAAGAAATGTCCAGTAACTTATGCATAAGGAACATAGATGATTTAACTATTCAGGATCAATTAATTTGCAGATTAGCAAAAATTCTAAGGAAGGAAATAGTGATAGTCAAGAGGACTGAGAAAATTGTATTCGGAGTAACAGAAAGGATAAGAAAATCAGAACCGTACATTTTACAAATGGAACAAAATGACCTTGAGATGGAAAGTTTTATGCTAGACAGGAAACAAACGCCCAAGAAAGGATGCAGTAAGCTAGCGGGAGACAGGTACCTTGTTAAAACGACGGAAGAGTTCTATGAATTTAGAATCCGTTCGACAAACGAGGTTCTAACAATTAAAAGAATAGATGGAGATGGTAATTGTTTATTGAGAGCTGTGTTGGATCAGCTGGGAAGATTAAACAATAGATACTATATGTCTGATTATAATGTCTCAAAGCTCCGGAAAATGATAGTTAACGACATTCGAATCAATAGGGATAGGTTTGAAGTATTTCTGAATGAATACATAGTTATGGAAGGTAGTTTCGAAGCGACAATGGATAAATTCAATCAAAACGGTTATTGGCTAGGGCAAGAAGCATTTGTAGTATTGGCAGAAATATTTGAGGTACAGATTGTAGTAATAAACCAGATTGGTGGAAATAAATACCTGTTCGGTGAAAGACAGGGTGGAAGGAAACAGCTGCGAGTATTTTACACAGGAGGAAGAGTACAAAACCACTATGATAGTATTATTGATTCTACTAACATAGATGAACCAGTTGTTAGACAAGAACATGTCATAAACAAAGAACAAGCCAGAGAGAATAATCAAAGTAAAAGAATTAGGTTGAGAAAAGAAAAGTGTAATCAAAACGCAAACATGATTGTGATAGATTCAGAGAAGGAAACAGAACATAAAAAGAAAAGTGTTGATAGAAGCTTAACGGAAGGGAAGAAAGGGACAAAACGGGTATCAGTAAAGGAGAAGAATGGGCTTAATAGGAGCAACCAGGTAGATAAAAATAAGATAACAGAGAAAAACAGATTAATAAAAATTACTAGTTGGAATATAAGAGGTTGTAAAACAGAAAACAAAAGAGATGATATTGATGGTACGCTAGAAGCACATAATATTGATGTAGCGGTACTTCAGGAAGCAAATACACTAGGAAATCAAATCCACACGGCAAACTATAATTGGTCAATCAGAGGTAATCAGATCAATAAAACAAGAGGGCTAGCATTATTAATCAGGAAGGGGGAGGAAATAAGTAGTGTACATATAAAAAAGAGGAAAACTGGAATAATGTGGTGTAAGGGGAACCCCCCCGGGGAAAACCCCCTAAAAAAAAAAAAAAAAAAAAAAGTGGTGTAAACTTAAAATCAACAATAGTATCTTAATACTAATAAATGTTCACGCTCCTAACGCCAGATAAAATATTTTTTAAACTAATTTGAATGAGCTAGTATCTAAGGTCAAAAATAGAAGAAATCTGTTGATTATGGGCGATTTCAATGCACAAATAGGAATAAAAGATAAAAGCATTGAAGACAACAAATACATAGGCAACAGAATAGGCCATGATTTGTGCAATGAAAATTGAGAACTACATAAATTATTTATGCATACAACAAAACTTAAAAATGTATCATCTAAAATAGGAAAATCAATAACAATAACATGGAAATGTAAAGATAAGCAAAGTCAGATAGATCATATATTAGCTTCACAGTATAATAGTTTTAAAATAAAATTTATTAAAGGATATTGGACACAGGTGAAAACGGACCATAAATTGATGCAGGTTGCGATCTCCTTCAAAGAAGGAAAGTTGCAAGAATCAAAGGCAAAAGAACCATCACTAATATGTACGGAGCTACTGAAAGATCCAATGATCAAAAGAAAATATCAGGAAAAATTAAAAATGATAGGAATTAAAAATACAATTCAAGGTTCAACAGAACAAAGTTACAATAATCTTGCGAAAAAATTAAAAACCGCTGCTTCAAGCACACTAAGAGTAAGCAAAATTCCAAACACGCCCAACAGAAGAAAAGCCTTTTATAATTTAAGAAAAGCATTAAAAACTTCCAAAAAACATCCTGACATGCAAAACTATAAATACAAATTAGGTAATTCCAAACAAGATCTAAACAAAGCTATAAAACATCATAAAGAAAAGGAAATTATGTTATTCTTTAGAAAATTAAATGATTTTGATATAGGAATGCGTGTAAAGAAAACATATGACTACCTTAAAAGTTTTAGAAAACAGAAAAATAGCAAATTAGCTAAGATTAGTACACGTGTTTGGGATAATATATTAGGAGAATGTCAAGGGCCAGAGCTAGAGTTTTGTAAGGAACATGACTATGTGCCCCTTCCAAATCCTCCAACCTCAGATGAAATTAGATTTATAATTAACACTTACAGTACCGGAAAAACGCCAGGATCAGATCGAATTTATATTGAATATATTAAGAATGCAGATGAGGATACATATGAGGAGCTAGTCGATATTTTAAGAAGGGTATATGTAGATAATATAATGCCTACTGAGTGGAAAAAGTCAACGCAGGCTGGAGCCTCGGAAGCCGATCATTTTCGTTGAATCTCTCTTTGTAATGTGGCTTACAAAATATATGCCAAATGGATAAGTAATCAACTGCGAAAATTCACAGGAGAGCCAGGGTTACACCAAGCAGCGTTCACTAGGAATAGATCGACAGATGACCATATTTTTATAGCTAGGCGAGTAATGGAAGAGTACTGGAACGCAGGAAAAGATTTAATTGTATTAGCGTTAGACATTAGCAAGGCTTTCGATACAGTGAAGGTACAAAGCTTGAGAGAAGTATTGATAAGTTTAAATGTCCCGACAAGACTGGTTGATAGGGTGTTATTATGTGTGAAAGATGAAATAACTAGAGTATTATGGCAAAATCAATTTTCAAAAGAATGTAAAAGAGGAAAAGGAATCAAGCAAGTGTGCCCTCTTTCACCACAGCTGTTCAATTATTTAATTCAAGATGTACTTAGAAAAATTGCAAAAGAAATTCCAAAATTAGAATTATTAGATTTAGATTGCTTAAAACTACCAATAATTTTAGCATTTGCAGATGATATTTTAATAATAGCCAGAAACATTTATGAGTTAGAAAATATTCTTAAGCTGTTAGAAAAAGAACTCAGCAAAATAGGGCTTAACATTAATAAGGACAAAAGTCAAGTATTAATTAGATATCCAAACAACAAGGCAATTCAGCCAAAAGAAATAATGCTGAACGGAATTTCATTTAAAACCAGCGAATTCATTAAATATTTAGGAGTTTGTCTTACTGCAACATTGAACAGAAAATTAACTAACAGACATAGATCTACAAATACTTTAAAAACCTCAAGAATGGTGGTAGAATTTTGTAAAAAGTTTCATCCGAGATGGGAACTAGGTAAACTCATATATACAACAGTTCTGGCGCCAGCATTATCATATGGAACAAAGGTAGCAGTATTAACTAAAGAAAGTAGGGTAGCAATAGCAAACTACGAAAAGTTTATCTTAAGAAACATTTTCAACAATTGTCAAAAAGCAAGATCTTTGAAATTTAATGCAAGAAAATTATTGGAAGGAAAGACAATAAATAAACGCATTAGGGTAGGCAGAATAAGTTATTATGGGCATATTAGACGAAGAGAGCGGAATCACCCTCTCAAATTAGCATACAGCTTAAAATTCGACATGAAAAAGGAAGGAAGACCAAGTCTCACGTGGAAAAAATCCTTATATCAGGACTTTGCTAGATATGAGGCATTCGAAAAAAAAAAGATTGGCAAGAATGAGCTCAAGAAAAAGATAAATTAAAAACAAAAGCAGAAGAAATTTACAAAAATGAGGAAAGCGAAATGTCGGATGGGGTGTCAACAGATGAAGATAGTCAAGGAAAAAGAAATTATAAACATTGGAAAAGAAAAGGTTAAGTCAGAAGTAGAGTATGTGGAAACGTTGAGATATGTGACTATAAAGGTGTATGAGAGCGTGTGTATAAGTATGGAATTGGGTATATTGATGTGTATGGGTGTAGGTATGCATAGATGTACCTATAGTGTGATGGAGAGTAAAGTACGCAAGTAAGTGCATGGGTGGGTGTAAGTGTTGCGTTCATAAATAATGACAGAAGGTGGGTTAGCATGTTTGCTTGGATGAAAGAGAGAGAGAGAGAGAGAGAGAGAGAGAGAGAGAGAGAGAGAGAGAGAGAGGGAAAGAGACAACAAGAAAACAGAATGTATGCAGGTGGGGATGGTTGATACGTTGTTATAAACTGGCTAATTAAAAAAGAAAATCACTTGATCACTTGTTCTCTTCTCCACAGACTAAAATCAAACAAGGAAGGATATCGAACCATTGAGTGCGTAGCATGAGATCAACATGTCAGCAATATTGTATTCTTATTTTATTTTATTATTTTTTTCTCTGTTACTTTCTTATGAACCTTGTTTTTAATTACCAGATTTTGTAAAAAATATATTATTTGAAAAGATCAGAAGGTTTTTTATGCTTTTTTGAGAAAGAAATACATGCATGAAACTCTACTCAAAAAAGCTTTTTCCTTCTGCAATAAATGAATTTAAAAAATAATAACAAAAAAGTCGAGTCATTTCAACTCACAAGCATAATATTCACAGAAAAAAGAAAAAAAAATGCAGCGCAACAAAGAAGCTACGGCACCCTATAGATCAGAGATATAGGCCTTAGTAGTTTGTCATCATCCATGATAGTGTAGTACAATTCTAGCGGGTGGACACACTCCAGCAACACCAAACAACGTGCTGAGGAATGAAGGAGAGGATAGCATTATGGCTGGAATTTACAGTCTAAAATATACCATTGAAATAAGATTTCCAAATTCAGCTCCAATCATCAAGCAATGGTCAAGGCAACGCTTATATAGAAGGAATAAACGGCTGATTTGGTGGAATTTAAATGGATTTAACCAAGATTTCAGGAAATAGCTATAACACTCAAAATATACTTATCAAAACACTCAACTGGAAGGGTCCACAGTTGGTGATGCAATTTTCTAAGCGCGTGGTATTAGGTGGTTGATATTCAACACACTAAAGTACATACGAAAACGGTTATGTGACTACCTGCCAAATTGTATGGTAAGGTTCGAATAAAAAAGGTTACTCTAGATCATGAACAAGGAGAGACGCATATTTGCTGTTGCAGAACAAAATATTCAGATAAATAAACGATGCTATATCTGAGAATGGATTTACAAATATAGATATGATGTTCTAAACTTTTCAGGCTATATCAGGACGATTCAGGAAGCCCTTGCACTCGGTTTAGCGTGCCGAAAGGGTTCAACAGGTGTTTTGTGATTAATATGTTAACATAGGAAGAATATTATAGTTTGTCCTAGTAGGTTGCGGATACTTTTAGTTGCTTTGTATTATAGCTCCAATTGTCATTATGATACCTTCTTCGCCTCTGGTGATTTGGACGTGTCTGGTGCCTTGAATGCAGGAGGTTGCAACGGAGTCTGTGATGGGGTTTTGCACTTATTATTGATTGTATTTTTCACTACCGATTTGCAAATGGACATTTTACCAAACTCGAGCGGATTGGTTTCATGCAGCGCTGTATACATTTAGCTAGTGTCTGATTTTACAGTTCAATCATTGTCATTACTTTATCATTACTCACAATATTATTATAATTGACAGTTTTTATTTTATTGAGTTTACTTCAAAGATGCGGTTATAAAACCAGCATCAAGCAGCAAATAGTGACCAATAAATAAGAGTAAAATAAAATGATTAAATTTTAATGGATTTAACAAACTTTTGCAGGATTCCTCAAATCGAGATTTTGGTGAATTGCAGCTATCGCTGAAAACGAACGAAAACGTGCTTAAGCGCGGAACCACAGAACTCTACACTTTAACACTCTACAACATTTCTTGCATTTCAGGATCAACCGGAGGAAGATCATATATAATAGATAAGAATGCTTGTAGTAATTTTCATTTACATAAATATATACACTATTATATAAATATTTAATGGGAACGGGAGGGACCATCAGGGCACCCGATTGAAGCACTCTGGATGGGGAGAGTGGGAATGCCAACTCCCCATTGATAACAGTTTGTGAATAGAGGGCGGGCTCTTCTCCCCGCCCATTGGGGCATCCTCATGTTAGATAGCTCGCTCTTATGACCAATTGTTCAATCTTGTTGTTGGAAGGAGATTCTTTTATCCCTGTGGATACGTATAGGTGATGTTGCCTATCGATCCACCCAACCCTTTTTGGCCCTTCATACAATGGCATGATTAGGATAATCAGTGGTTATTAAAGCTTGATCAAGTCTAACAGAGAGGAGAGCCCATTGCTGTCGGACCTAGTTTCCGTGCTACAATGGGTGGTAGTACATATCATACATCATCACATAAAAAAAAAAAATTTTATTTTTTAACCCCCCCCCCCCCGGGGCCCCCCCCCCAACACCCCCCCCCCCCCCCCCCCCCCCCCCCCTCCCCCACACAATTTTTTTTTTTTTTTACCCTCTCCTCCAGAAGGGGGGGGCCCCCCCCCCCAAAAAAATTCCCCCCCCCCAAAAACCCCCCACCCTAAAAATTTGGTTTTCTTTTTTATTATTCCCCAGAATACAAAAATTTGTGCTTCATTTGTATGGGCGCCCCCCTTTCCAGAGAAGGGAGGGGTCTCAAACCATCATAAGAACCTTTCCCGGTCCCAAAAACTACTCCATAAAAAATTTCACGCTGATCGGTTCAGCAATTTTCGAGCCTATGAGGTTCAGATAGACAGACAGACAGACAGACAGGCAGACAGAAATCCATTTTTATATATATACAGAGGATACGCAATATGATTGAGGAATCCGACGGTCTGATTTCACGATCCGCCGCAATGACCGTTGTTGTCGGTCATCCAGCTTCCGTTTTCGTCCTACGATTTTTCCTGGTGATGTTTTTCCCTCCTTGTATTGGGCCATGATTCGCCACCAATTCGCTGGTTTCCGTAATCGATGCACCTGCTTCACGTGCACCGACTATGCGGCTACGCTGGAACTCGGATAACACGGACGACATTACGAATCGAACATCAAGAAGACGGCTTTTGACGTAGGACTACGTCTGTGTTTTCAATACTGGGGTACACATTCGATTTTTGAGCGTCACGAAAAATATATAGGTTTTGTATCGATCGGGACATTTTCTACGCTTCGATTCCAATATTTTAATCTATTGATTTATAACATTCAACTATTGAAATTAACGCAAATATAAGGTAATGTCTTATAATGTCGATTTTTTCAGAGTAAATTTACCAAATACACAGTACTTTTCTTGCACAGATTTCATATTTAAGTAACGAACGTCTCCTAGGCAGCCATGAATGTTATATAACGGGTACACCTTCGCATTTTGAATTAGTTTTTCGGTGGTCGTGGAGCTTTACATTGTAGGTTCTGCAGTTGGATCGTAGCCGGCAGCAGCACTAGCGAGCAGTCGTTGCCCAGAGAGGCGTTGGAGCAGATGCTCCCGTCAACCTCGCTGCGAGAAACATGGCTGCTGAAGCCTACGATTTGGCGGGAAAAAGCTCCCCGTGACAACGAGACAAGAATCAACTATCCCACGTCACCTGAAGATGGCCACCCGCAACGACGAGTAGCTGAACCAAGAATACCAAGAAGAAAGCCCAAGTTCAATCGCGAACCATGTTTCTCCCCCATCAACTAAATCCGTCCTTTTCAGGACGACCAAATCAATTTTCCAATTAAAGAGTTTCTTTGGTTAAAATTTTTTCTTGTGCTTTTTCAAATTAATTTCAATTGCCGCGCCCCGGCTGAACATAGCATTCATTTAACGCCGCGTCCCGGAGTAAATGACAAAGAACGTTGAACAACCAATGACCGAAATTCTTGAACGGATAATTCGAACCGAACTGCGACACTTCAGACCGACCATGTGGTTGAGTTCGTTGTAGTTTCTAGCTGTGCATAGCGGATTAGTTGATGGCGGTGGCAAACAAATTAGAAATGTTTCGATTAAGAAAATCATCCGTGTAGCGTGCCGTAATTAAAACTAATTATTGTGGCGCAATAACTGAATTTCGTCCCCTTTGGTGCAATTTGTATCACATTGCCTTCATTGGTACCGCCTTCTTTCGTGCACTAGCATCCGACCCCTATACCTCATAGCTCTTAGCAGTACATTTTGATTCAGTCTTACGACAGTCGTGGAGCTGCGCAGTGGTCAAAGGATCGCAGTTGGCGGCGGCGAGCAGTCGTTGCCAAGAGAGACGTTGTTGCAGTTGACTGTTGTTGCCGATGCTTCCGTCAACCTCGCTGTGAGAAACATGGCTGCTGAAGCCTACAATTTGGCGGGAAAAAGCCGCCCGTGACAACGAGACAAGAATCAATCATCCCACGAGATGAACCAAGAAAGAAAGCCCAAGTTCAATCGCGAACTGTTTCTCCCCCGTCAACTTAATCCGTCCTTTTCAGGACGACCAAATAAATTTTCCAATTAAAGAGTTTATTCGGTTAACATTTTCTCTTGGGCTGTTTGAAATTTCCATTACCGCGCCCGGCTGAACATGGCATTGCTTTAAACGCCGCGTCCCGGAGTAAATATCAAAGCGCGTTGAACAACCAATGAACCAACAGATCCATAACTGTCTTCTACGCGTTAGAGATAGTGGCCCTCTCAACCATCGTAGAAAATACAACCGGGGCCGTATCAT
This sequence comes from Aedes koreicus, assembly GCA_024533555.2. Classification (NCBI taxonomy): domain Eukaryota; kingdom Metazoa; phylum Arthropoda; class Insecta; order Diptera; family Culicidae; genus Aedes; species Aedes koreicus. The sequence continues at coordinate 16,501 of JAHHFK020002368.1, read as the reverse complement.
AATTAAGAGTCATTAAATGCTTTCTTAAGAGTGTACAATAGAATTTTCTTGGCCGTTTTCAGGACTGACTTAAATCAATTAGCGGATGGCCCTGACGTGAATGGGAATTTGATTGCTGCGTCGTCCTACGTCAACTTTGCGTACAACCCCATTGGGCTGTCCCTTATAGTTTTTATACAACAACAAAGCTTCTGCACACCATCCCATGAGAACAAAAGAAGCAGACAAAACAATCCATAGTTCTGACCGTGACCACTGAATAGAAAGCGCACTCACACTCATGCGAATTCCATAACGAAAAACATAAGGCAAAATGAAGCAACAAAAATACAAAAATGAAATTTCATCAATGTATTGGTTTTTTAAGATGATTACTGATTACATACACACCTAGATAAAATTCATAATGTTATTTATGAGCTTATTAAAGGTCGTCCATCAATGACGTAGCATTTTAGGGGAGAGGGGGGGTCTAGTGGATTTGTGAGAATATGCTACGAGGCGGAGGGGACACTAATGAAAATTGAACATGACACCATTGATGATGGCCATTTAGAAGTATCACCTCGAAAAATCTTGAAGTGTAATACCCATATTGATATGGTTCCGGACATTTTCCAAATTGGCCACTTCCCCCGGGGCACCTGGAACCTACTACAGAGTGGTCATGGCAGCTGCTGGTTCTAAAATGCATTTAGAAGTATCACCTCGAAAAATCTTGAACTTGATACCCATATTGATATGGTTCCGGACATTTTCCAAATTGGTCACTTCCCCCGGGGCACCTGGAACCTACTACAGAGTGGTCAGGGCAACTGATCGTTCTGAATATGCTCCCTGAAGCACCTCCATGAAAAATCTTGATGTTTTGGTAATATATACATGATTGGAAGGATATACATGATTGACCATAGTATCCGGAACCAGTTTTACGGAAATGGCCATATTTCGGAAGTTTTTCAACGGATCTTAGTGCAACCGCCGGCATTCAATTTTCAATGAGTTCTAGTTTTTAGGAAAATAGGGGTCATCGAGGTAACTTCACACCACACAAAAATACGAGCAGCAGAAAAAATGTCTTTTTGACATGCCCTCTGAAAAACCGGAACATCTCCGGTGTCAAGGGGCCAGTATTCGTGATCATGCATGTTCCTGAATTTTGACTAAATTTGCCGTCGAATACTTCCAATTTTGTCCAAATTCAACAATTTTTCAAATAGTTATAAGAAATTGAATTTGGGCAAAATTTTGCCTATCTCAATCATTTTGCCTATCCTCTGTAGATGTTATTGAATGATTTGTTTGGAATATCATCCGCACCATCAGCGGAGTAGCTCTTAATCTAATTTGGAAAGTTCAATTGCGATATTTCATTGTTTGGAGTGTAGCATGTGTAGAGTGTTCAGAAAATAGAGGAGGATTGTAGAGCGAGAGGTAAGCGATGGAAGTGATAGCGAGAGAGGCAGCACACAGGGTTTCGGTTAGGGGATTCGGGAATAAAGATTGAACTGTACAAGTGAAAGATTGTGAAATATACTAGGTGCGTTAGAGCTATGTAAAAAAGTGACAAATTCAATCAGTTTTGGAAATTGCAAAACTTGGAAAATTGAAACTAACACTTCACTTGTTCATTAAAATACTAAAAAACGCGAGGAAACTACTTTGAAGGCCACTAGAAAAAGCTTATCTTTTGATAGATAGGCCTATTTCGTCTGCGGCTTACGGACTTCTTTATCGAGACTGCTTGACTCTAGTGCATTATTTATATTGCATGTAATGCAATGCAATGTAATGTACATTACCTTAATAATCAACTGAACATTTCTCGAGTGCTTTTTCAAACAGGCGTATCTGATTTTGTAAACCAAGAGGGGAATTAAGATTCAAACATTAAATTCTTGAAACCCTTAGCACTTTCATACAAACTAAGGCCACCAACACAAGGAATAACATTTCCCTAACATGATGGTGATGCTACTTACCGTGAGGGTGCTTAGAGTTTTGAGAAATTTACGTTTGAATCATACTTCCCCTCTTTGTTTACAAAAGCAGATACATCTGTTTGAAAATGTACTCAAGATTTATTCAATAGAAACTGTTGAAGAGTAGGCGCTAGATGAATATGTTATACTTTGACATAAATATAAATTTGATTAATTGGTTATTACCCAACCCTTGAACAAAACAGTCGTTCTTTTTAACCAATCCGATCAGCGGCAGATAAGGGCTATTCCGAGAGTCGAAGTGACGTTTGTCACTTGGTGAAGTGAGAAAAGTCACCTGCAGTGACGTGACTCTTCTGGGTAAGTCAAATGCAGAGTCACATCACCGCAGGTGCGTTTTCTCACTTCACCAAGTGACAAACGTCACTTCGACTCTCGGAATAACCCTATCAGTTTTCCTCTTTTATTCTATCTACAGTTTTCGTTTTCGAGGATTCGTGTAGAATCATTTGATAGGAAACATCACACTCCTTCACTATTCTGTTAGCAACCGAGGGTTGCTATTTTATATCGGTGGTGCTCATGCGAGTGAATGAATTTTCCCATATGTGTCTATAACACTATTTATCCACTGATTTTACCTTAACAATAATTTTTGTTCGACTACTACACTCCACGGATCTTCAAGATTAACTGAACTAAGCTCCTTGCTAAGGCCATCTCGAAACGTAGTTTCCTAATCTAGATTACTGCTGTCAGCTGCGAACCGTTGCTGTCGCCGGGATGTCTCTAGTCTTATCGTCACGATCCAGATGCTGGGTTACGATCGTCGTCTGCCGATGCCGGGAACCCAATGAAGAATCGATGAGCTGGCTGGATTTGCGTGCTTCGTAGTATAAACAGAAGTCGCATGAAGATTGTAGCGTCATTACAATGTTGCTATTGTTGATAGGAACATCGGATGTTTCAACTACGTTGCGTGCGAAACTTTGTCGCTAATGGAAGGGTATTGCACATAACTATATAAATGAAATATAATTTCAAATGTTTCTTTTTGCAGCAGATTTGTGAAGATTATTACCCTTTCGTCGTTAGGAAATCAAATGAAATAATCGTTCAATTTGAAGAGTGCGGAACTATCAACAATACCCGGTGTGATGGCACTGTAAAAGTAATAAAGCAACAATTCAAGTACCTCTTCAGAAAAGGCATTTCGCAAATATGTACAACTCAGGATATAAAATAGATCATCACGCAGCAGTGCGGCTGAGTTTATGAAAGCCTTTCAAACTATTCAGCAAGCGATGCTGCTTTACGTGATTTTGTTTGCATTTGCACTATTAGGTAGATACCTTACCCAAAATGTGTCTTTCGGTCTAGTTTACAATGTTTATTTACTCACCAGCTGAGTCAGTTAATTCTCAATACCTAATAAATATCATACGAGATGCCGAAGGAGCTTTACACCTGGTAAATCCGGATCCCTATACCGCAATCGACATGCACTTGGAACCGTTCTTCAACGCCGAAGCCGACATCGTCTTCAGACTGTTTTCGCGGAAAACTCCGGAGGAAGAACAAATATTAAAACCAAACCAAACAACTTCGGTCAACAATTCCAACTTTAATCCCCAACATCAAACTAGATTCCTCGTGCATGGATGGAATCAGAACGGAGGTTCCGAAATGCCGACCCTAATTCGGAACAGTTACCTGGCGATTGGTGATTTTAATGTGATCAATGTCGATTGGGGCAAGGGAGCACAAACCATCAATTATGTCACTGCAAGAAACCGCGTCGGTTCTGTAGCATTAGTGATCTCACAGATGATCGATACTCTGGTCAATGGCACCGGGATTTCACTCGATACCGTCAACGTCATTGGTCACAGTTTAGGTGCTCACATAGCCGGAGTTGTTGGAAGACATCAAAAGGGTCTAATAAATTCAATTGTCGGATTAGATCCGGCTGGTCCTCTGTTTCATGAAAGTGATAACGATTTGCTTAGTCAAGAAGATGCGCAATATGTGGAAACCATATGCACCAACGCCGGTCTGTTGGGATACAACGGACCGTTGGGCGCTTCCAACTTCTATCCCAATGGAGGATATGTACAGCCAGGATGCGGATGGGATCTTTTGGGTGTATGTGCTCATGCGCGTTCTTGGAGGTATTTTGCCGAATCAGTTAGGAGTGAGGCAGGTTTCTGGGCTATTCGATGCGAATCACACGATGACATAGCGGAGGGCAAATGCGTTTCCAATAGTTTTGACAACGTGACAATGGGAGGCGAACCGTCCAACCTCGGAAAAGGAGTAAAGGGGGTTTACACGGTTCATACCAATTCAGAGGAGCCCTTTGCATTAGGTTATTTGTAAGTATTAGTTTAATTATTTGGTAAATAATTTTCGTTAGACGAAGGATGGATGTGGATTCTTCAAATAAATTTAAGAATAAGATTAACATAAACATCCTTGCTAATGGTAGCGGTGCCGTATGGGAAATCTTAGGTGAAGCATTGCGAATCCGACATCATAGACACACTTTCATTGCTTTATTCACCGCCGTCCTTATCCTTGGAATGTGAAATCGTTGACGTATTTCATTCACGATCGTCTCTGCATATCCATGCAGTTACCTACGATGGTTGCTTTCGAGCACGAGATCTGTGAATTTATGGCATCTTAGCAGAATAACCGGGAATTTCATCTCCTGCTCAATGTTCAGGACTTCTCCTATTCTGCCATCCACACGAAGAAAACCTTCTTCATCCAAGATTGGGCACAACTGATATTTGTTGCTGGTTTTCGCTAACGGTATCTGCTCTCCTTTGGGTTTCGACCTGTTCTTCATAAGCAACACCATCTCATCTGGATAATTCCGCCACCGTATCGCTCGAATAAGAAGTTGTAAAGCTTGCTTCAGATAGAATTGGAACAAAAACAATTGCCTGTATTTCAGTTATTTATTATTGAATTCAAGATCTTTTTTATACAAATGTAGCGTTTTTTTCATACTTTTAAGAAAAAATACGGATAAAATTATTCGTCACGGTTTCGAAGGAATTCTCGAATTTTTCCTGTAACACGGCTCATTAGGCGGCGCACACCTTCTTCGTCCATCGTTTTAGCTATCTTATTCCACCAGGTCTTCATCTGATTGATGTCTTTGACAACCTTTCCCTTTGCCTTGAGTCTCCTCTTCATGATTGCCCAGTATTTCTCAATAGGGCGGAACTGGGGGCAGTTGGGTGGGTTAAGGTTTTTCGGAACAACCTGGACCCCTTTCTCTGCATACCATTCTTGAACGACTTTGCTGTAATGACAGCTTGCCAAATCTGGCCAAAACATTACGGGATGGTCGTGGGATCGAATGAACGGCAAAATTCGTTTTTGGAGATACTCTTTTTGGTATAGTTCCGACGTCATTGTCTTATTTGTAACGAAAACTTTCGTTTTTTTGCCACAGCTGCAAATGCCCTGCCAAATCATGAATTTTCGTGCAAATTTGTCGGCAAAAACAAATTTAAATTTGGCTGGAACATCCCCCCGAGCCGTTGCCAAGTAAAATTTTTGACCTGGGATTTGCTCGAAGTCAGCCTTGACATAGGTTTCATCGTCCATCAGAAGACACCCGTCGAACTTGGTCAGCACCTGGTCGTATAGCTTCCGAGCACGGATTTTGGCCACACTATTCTGTTTTATGGTCCGATTTGGCTGTTTGCTAGCTCAATACGACTTGATTCCTTCCCGGAGTCGAGTTCTCCTCACGGTACTATGGGCAGCACCGAATTCTCTGGCCAAATCACGGTCCGACAGATTGGGATTCCTCTTAATCGTCTTCAAAATCTTACCACGCAGTTTCCGGTCGACAGTTCCACTCCGACGATTAGCTTGAGGCTTCCGAATCGTCGTCAAAGTTTCCTTATACCGTTTGATAACGCGCCATACGGTATTTCTGGGCAATTTCAGCTGTTTAGCTAGCCTAGATGAAGACCACAATGGATTTTCCAAATAACTGTGCACAATTTTTTCCCTTCTTTCGGCTTCCATGTTGATTGTTTACAAAGTACAGTCGATTTGCGGAATGTCAAAAATACATACGTGAAGCTGACAAAATTCCCGACACGTGGGCGCCAAGAACTTCCAAATCCGTCCACCAGGAGCGCCACAATATGAGCAAAAGTTTGTTCCAATTCTAAATGAAGCAAGCCTTAGCGCTTTCTGCAGCTCTTCTGACGTCAACTGATCGCTGCCTGCCTGAGACCTGCCGCATCAGCCAATGTAATCTAAAGGGTGTCCACGATGAAATTGCCACACTATGAAATTGCTCTAACTTTTTAACCGTTGGGTAGAATTTCATGAAAATTTGGGTGGATTTAGTTCATAGTGCATTATTTACATCCTGCAAGTCCTGTGATCAAAACTCGCGGAAATGGAGTCGAAAGAACAGCTCGTGCGTGATAAAATCTTGCGTATTCATCACGAGAACAAGGATCTCTCGCATCGTTCCATCGCTAAAACGTTGGGAATCGCGAATTCCACGGTGTCGCGAGTGATTAAGCGGTTCGAGGAACGGTTGACCACCGATCGGAAGCCCAGAAGTGAAGGAAAAAGTATTCCGTACAACACCAAAAATCACAACCGCGTAGTTGGGGCCTTCAACCGAAATCCGAACGCCTCCGTTCGGGATGTGGCTAAGAAGCTGCACCTAAGCCGAAGTTTTGTCCAGAAGGCCAAAACTAAGGCTGGGCTTCGAACGTTCAAGGTACAAAAGGCCCCTAATCGCGACGAGAAGCTGAACAAGTCCGCTAAAACCCGTGCCAGGAAGTTGTACCTCAACATGCTGACGAAAGTTGAATGCTGCATCATGGACGACGAAACATATGTGAATGCCGACTTCAAACAGATCCCCGGCAACCTGTTTTTCACGGCCAAGGATAGGTTCAGCGTTCCGGAGCATGTCCGCACTCAGAAGATGTCCAAATTTGCGAAGAAATTCCTGGTTTGGCAAGCCATCTGCACATGCGGGAAGCAGAGTGCATCTTTCGTGACCCAGGACACGATGAACGGACAGGTGTACATAAAAGAGTGCCTCCAGAAGCGGCTGCTTCAGGAGAGGAATAGGGGGCCCACAACGTCCCAACAATCTTCTGGCCGGATTTGGCCTCATGCCACTACTCCAAGGACGTGCTGAAGTGGTATGCGGACAATAAGGTCAATTTCGTGCCGAAAATGTTCAACCCTCCCAACACTCCGGAGCTCCGCCCCATCGAGAAGTACTGGGCGATTATGAAGCAGCAAGAAGACCTAAGGTAGTGAAGACAGTCGAGGAACTGAAGAAAGTATGGGTTTACATGCAAAAAACGGTTGATTCACAGGTTGTGCAGAATCTTATGGCCGGGGTTAAGGCCAAGGTGCGGGCATTTGCGTATGGACTGTAAATAAAATACGAGTAAAATGGTAAAATGAAGTTTAATAGTTATTTCTCAATCCCTGAAAATTTGATGGCAATCGGATGAAAACTAGAATTTTGCGAATCAATTTTGTGTGTGGCAATTTCATCGTGGACACCCTTTACTGCGCGCTGGACTCTAAACAGCTGGGAAATACGCTCGAGGTTAGTCGTGAAATACGAAGGCGCATCATCAGTGAAAGTCGAGCTTATTATTTATTTATTTATTTCGTCAACCGACGTGGACTAGTACATTTGCATATACATTTTTTACATGTAAGTTTTTCCTTATGAAATATAAAAAAAAATAGATTAGAAGGTGCTTTTATAATATTTATTCGTAGATGTTGTTTTGTCTGGCATTAAATTTTTTTTTATTTTTTGCCGTGACATGGTTAAGTCTATAGTTTCACAATGCTGATTATAAGTGGCCATAATTTGATTTAGGGGGCCATGTTTGGCGTAGTTTGTTCGATAATTATCAAGTATGAATAAATTCCGGTTCCATAGTTGCCGTGCAGGTATAGAAGTTTAATTTTGATAAAATTTCAGCTGAAGCTATTCGCTGTGAAACAATGTCGTTAACCAATGAAACCTTTGCAAATTCGCGACGCTGTTGCAATGTTTGAATATTGATAAGCATGCAGCACGCTTCGTAAGATGGAAGAGGATACATTGTCCGTCCTAGTTTCAGAAGAGCTTATAATAAAAATTGCTTCTGTATTGACTCTATTCGGTTAATTTGCGTGCTATGTCTGGAGACCAGACAATCCTACAGTATTCCAGAATGGACCTAACACAAGCTACATTTAATGTTTTTATTGTGTAGGGATCCTCAAAATTGAAGCCAAAGCGTTTTATGAAACCAAGCATATTGTTTGCTCTTTGAAAAATGGTATTATAATGATCGTTGAAATTAAGTTTAGAATCCAAGACTACACCTAGATCCCTTACTCTTTCACATTTTCCAACATCTGGATTTCCTTATGAGATTGATATATTTGGCGTATTTCGTTTTCTGCTGAATAGCATAGCATAGCATAGCATTTACAGTTACACAATATCGTAAGCGGTGAAGACTTAATCTACTGTTGAGAGAACTATCACATCCGGATCCGTTGTCGTTCGGCAAGAAACCTGGGGGATGATTTCGAACCCTTAGATACCAGACATGCTGCCTCCAGTAGACTAAGTCAACCCTGGCCACGTCCTTGCAACTGTAGTGGAGTGGGAGGGAATGTTAGTCCAACACATACTTAAGAGAGATGCAGAGAACTCTACGACCCCTCATATGTGTCACAGGTAATGGAGTGTTAATAGGGAAAGAGTTATCCCTGGGATACGCTCGACAAGCGTTACGAGTGATCAACAATGTTAAATAACGAACAGATATGATACAAAGTGCACCATCGTCGGGGATTTCCTGAAAAATAATATTAATATATACAAAAACAACGATAATGAACATTGAGTGTAAACATTCAATATGCAACTGAAAAAAATGATGGCTTAAACTCCAGTTAAAAATAAGTAACGGGCGAAGTGATGGTTGAAGCTTCATGTGATCAGAAAACTACTTAATATGTAGCATGGAATGGGAAGTAATAGAAAACATATTAGAAATGCAAGGTATGAGAGTAAAAATGACGATTGTAATTACAAAAATATAAATAAATAATATACAAAAAATATATAATATAAAAATCATGAAAATGATAGCAGTGAACTCAGTAACGATCAGCAGCAAAATAAATACCACATAGCGTCGATGAGGTGGGCTAAAATTAACATAGAAGCATAAATATGCAACCTATATAATAAAAATGAATATATATAAAAATTACAATATATGCATTGACTATACACACTCAGATTTCCTTACCGAAATCTGCAAAATTTAACCGAACTCTCAACAGCCGAACGCTCGGCAACCCAACCCATCGGACCTAGGCAAAACCTTACCGAAATCCGGTGATTTTTTTTACAGAGACTATAAAGCTCCTCCGAAACCCGGTAAATCGGACATCCATAAAGTATCTAAATTGTCGTTGAGGCCTAGTTGAGTATTCCAGTTCGTACAAGCGACACGTACGGTCGTGGTTTTCGCTCTCTCGTAAAAAGTTTTTTTTCCTGTGGTGCTAACCACGAAGGCAGCAACCGTGCTTGTCCCAAACGAGCGGAATATATGGCCATCCGCAAGAAGTCGTCCACCAAGTCTCGGCCTGGACAACGCCACCCGCCACCTCGAATGGACGAAGAAAATTTCCCGACGCTCCGGTACCAAGTGCCGAACCTGCCGCCAGTTCCATTAAACTATCGCCATGCAAACCGCCCGTCAGCATCCGTTCAGCGACGATTCGCAGCAGCCGCCGACGCCCACATACCGGCTCCTCCTCCAGGCTGGTACAATCCGAGTTGTAGTTCCTCCACGCAACCACCTACCGATGGACAGCTCTATGACACGGAGCAAATGGTCGAGTTCGTCCAAGAGCTCTACCGCCAACTACGTTCCTGCCGCTCGAAGGAGGAACAGCTCATAGCCGCCACATCCATGACGATGAAGTTTATTTTCAATTATGAACCATAATCGCTCCATCAGCATCCTCAATTGGAATGCTTGTTCCACCGGAACAAAACAATTGAGCTCGGTGACTTCCTTAACAGGAAGGTCATCGACATCGCCATCGTCACCGAGACACATCTCAAGCCGGAACACAACATTTTCATCCCAGGATACCGGATTGTGCGACTTGATCAAAGCGGCACTAGTGGAGGAGGAGTTGCGATTGCCCTGCGCTACAACATCAACTGCCATCTGCCTCCGAGTTTTCAGCTGCAGTCCATCGAAGCCATCGGAATCGAGGTCGAAACTGCCGTCGGCCCTATCACCATCATCGCGCCCTATTGTCCCAAGCAAGCCAGCACCGCTAACGGAACAACAACGGTCCTACGAAACGACATTCGCAAGCTAACTCGGAGGCAGGGGCAGTTTATCATCGCCGGCGACCTAAATGCGAAACACGAGACCTGGGGGAACATCCGGCGAAACCGGAACGGAATAATTTTGCAGGAAGACATGGAAGAGAGCTATTACACCGTCCTGGGCCCGGATACTCCCACCCGGTTGAGCAGATCCGGGGTCCATTCGACAATCGACATCTTCCTCACCAGCATGGGGAACAACATCGCCCAACCGGTAGTACACCAGGAGCTATCTACCAGTGGTGGCCGAAGTTGGGTCCTCGGTCAACCGGCTTCGGATCACCAGACGGAAGTACCATCGCGCCAGTTGGGAGAGGTTCCGACTACACGTTGACGACAACATCGATTTCAACGTGCACCTTGAGTCGGTTGATGACATCGAACGGCAGCTACAGAGCATCGAGCAAGCGATCTCCCAGGCCCGGGAGCAACATGTCCCAGTGATAGATCAAGTGAGCAACTCTGTACCCATTGATAGACCCACTAAAGAATTGATACAATTGCGAAACGTCATCCGAAGGGAATACCAGCGAACTGGTCTGCCTACCTTAAAAACTCATTTCAATCGGATAACAAAAATTATCAAGGCCAGAATGGTGGACCTCAGAAATAACAGAAATTTCCGAAAAAATCCGATCTCTCCCAGATTGTGCAAAGCCGTTCTGGAAGTTGACAAAAATTTGGAAAACTAAGCCAAGGCCCATTCCACCGTTGATCCCACTAGACAGCAATGGCTCTAAGGATCGCTTGATAACTCCTACAGAGAAGGCTGCTGAGATAAGTCAATACTTCGTCAGCTCCCACAATATAGGACAAAATATCGTCAGTCCACACGAAGCTGCCGTTAGTGCGCTTATAAACAACATCCATATAAGTCCCAACGACTTCACAGAGGAGTTGGAGATCTCAGCTGACGAATTGTTGACTTATATCAAAAGCTCAAAGAACATGAAGGCCCCAGGTTTCGATAATATCATGAACTTGGAGCTCAAGCAATTGAGCCCCCACTTCTATAACCATCTTGCAATGGTTTTCAAACAATGCCTTCGACTTGGCTACTTCCTCTTGAGTTGGAAGACAGCCAAAGTCATCCCCATCCAGAATCCTGGGAAAGATCCTTCATGTTCCAAGAGCTATAGGCCCATCAGCCTTTTCTCAGGAGTATCAAAACTGTTTGAGAAAGCGATCCACCGTCGGCTTCTCTCGTCTGCCGACGAGCTGAACATCCTGATCGACGATCAATTTGGCTTCCGACGTGGTCGGTCGACAATTCACCAACATAATCGAGTAACCAACATCCTCAGACGGAACAAGTCTGTTTCGAAATCATCTGCCATGGCACTTCTCGACATCGAAAAGGCCTTTGATAACGTGTGGCAGGATGGCTTGGTGTACAAGCTGCATCGATACAATCTTCCCATCTTTCTAGTGAAAATAATTAAAAATTATCTGACGGACAGAACATTCAGAGTTTCGCTGCAAGGTGCAGTTTCCGATGCACAGGAGATCTCCGCCGGTGTTCTGCAGGGAAGTATACTAGGTCCACTTCTGTTCAACCTATTCACCTCGGACATACCCCCGCTCCCTGAAAATGGATCTCTGTCGTTGTTTGCACATGATACCGCAGTCGTCCACAATGGTAGGGTAACAAGAGCGCTTACAGCGAAACTGCAGCGAAGCCTGTATGTTCTGTCAGAATACTTCACCGAATAGAAGATCTGCATCAACGCAGCGAAGACCCAGGGCATCCTATTTCCACACTCCAACTCTCCCAAACTTGTTCCGCCTGAGGATTGTAAAATTAGCCTGAACAACACAACGGTGAAATGGGCCAAATCAGCTGTCTATCTTGCCGTCACCATAGACAGCAAGCTTATTTTCAGGGAACAGGTTGACTAAACTGTCACAAAGTGTAACGTTCTGTTGAAGCTACTGTACCCATTGATCAACAGAAGGTCTACATTATCCCTGAAAAACAAGCTTGCTGTCTACAAGCAAATTATACTTCCAGTCATCGAGTACGGCATGCCAATCTGGGAGAGTTGCACAAAATCACATCACCTGAAGCTTCAGCGTGTTCAAAATAAGTTCCTCAGGATGATCCTGAACACCTGAGGACAAGAACATCTGAGGTCCACCGTCTGGTCGAGATAAAAATGCTCGACGATCGCTTTAGTGAGTCTATCAATCGGTACAGGGCACGCTGCCTGACATCGGATCACCAGATCATCCGGAATCTGGTTCCCCACCCCTAGGATTTTCAAATTGTAGTTGTAGTTGTAGATTAAGTAGGTTATCAAATTTTAACAAACTATGCCCCAAGGGCTGATCTGAAAAAATAATTAAACACAAAACACACTAAACACATCAATCACATAAAACACTTAAACAAAGCTGAAGAGCCCAATGGGCTGAAACACTTAAAATTTGTTATTTAGTATATAAGACAAAGAATGAAAATAAAGATCAATTTTAGTAGTAGCCCCACCCCCCCCCCCCCATCCAAAAACACAAATTTTTTTTTCCCAACCCCAATTTTTTTTTTCCTTCTTTTTTTCCTCCCTGTCCCAAACCCGCACCCCCCCCCAAAACAAAAAACATATATATTTGAAACAAAAAAAAGAAACAACAACAATAATAAAAAAAAACACAACAAAAAAACAACCACCACCAAACCCCAAACCAGTGCACACCCCCAAAAACAAAATCCACAAAAAATAAAAAATATTAGCAAGCTAAACATGGGTGAAAACAACAATAACGATAATGACCCCCGCTCTAATAGTTTTTATTTCTTTGAATTTCAAAACTAAAGACTGGACTCGGAAAAAATGAGACACACAAAAATGATCACCAAAAATTCATATTAAATCGGATACTCAAATTTTCAGGGAATAAATAACTAAATATTAGCTATGTTTTGGCATAATTTATTTATTGAATTTCCTCCCCCAAGCTGAATGCTCGTACATTTCTCTTAACACTGCTCATGAGATCTTGGGTGAGGCTTTGTCCATCTTCCTTACACAATTTCTCCCAGTTTTCTTCAAAGCTTCATCGGTTTTGAATGTTTTTCCGCTTTTCTTCAACTTTTTCTTCATTATCCAAAACTTTTGGATCGGACGAAGTTCTGGTGTATTTGGCGGGTTCGCCTCCTTTGGGACTACATTAACGCCCTTCGCTTCGTACCAATCCATTACAAGCTTGGCGTAATGGCACGAAGCGAGATCCGGCCAGAACAGCGTGGGACCACGGTGAGAGCGGAGGAAGGGCAGCAAGCGCTTCTGCAAGCATTCCTCTCGATAAATCTGCCCGTCTATGGCGCCGGTTGTAACGAACGGCTTGCTGTACCGTCCGCAGTCGCAGATCGCCTGCCACAACAGGTACGTCTTCGCGAATTTGTCCATCTTTCTCTTCCGGAACATTTCCGGAACCTCCATGCGGGACGTACCGACAAAAAACTTGAGGCCGGGGATTTGTTTGGTGTCCGCCTTGATATGTGTCTCGTCGTCCGTGACGAGACAGCCTGGCTTGACCAGCCACTCACGGTACAGCTTCCGCGCACGCAATTTGGCCACCGTGTTTTGCTTGTCTGTCCGGTTTGGCGCCTTACTGACCTTAAAAACACGTAGCCCAGCCCGTTTCATTGTCTGCTGGACGAACCACTTCGGTGAATTGACCTTTTTGGCCACGTCTCGGGTGGAAAGGTTCGGGTTATTCTTAAAGTACGGCCTTATCTTCCGCGCCTTCTCTGGGTATTCCGTTTTCAGTTTTCGGCCGCTTCCAGCGCGCCGCTCGATGGTCTTTGTCTCCTTGAACATCTTCACAACGCGGGATACGGTGGAATGGTGGATTCCAAGCCTTGCGCCGACCCATCTGTGCGACTGACCAGGATTATCGATCAACGCATCCAAGATTTGCTGGCGTAGCTCTTCTTGTTTCGAATGCATCTTGAAAACTACTTGACAAATCGCAATAATTTGCACACATAAACATAACACTCTAAACTAGTATTACCCTAAATTTCATAAATTTTTACCCACGCGATAAAAAGTTACACCCAAAACAAAGTGTCGCATTTTTTCCGAGTCCGATCTTTAGTGCTTATCACAATTAGCTTTTTGCCTGCTCTCAACCTGTTACGAGTATCCAATGACGATGGGTGTTTATCTGTTACACAAGAAAAAGTTATCGATGATTACTTCTCAAATTTACCAAAATCAGGATCAGATCCGCAATATCCCAAACACCATTTTGTACGTGCATTCCTCACAACTCTTGTCTAAAGTAGCACATGAAACATCTTTTATATTCAACACTGAGTTTTAATGTTTCATTTAAGTGATTCTGCAGTAACACAAAGCATATTTTGTTACAGCAGAGTTTGTTTCACGTAAACGAGATACTAAATATTTCATTGATGTTACTCAAATGGTTTGCTAAGACCATTCTAAACAAACATTGGATTCAGTCGAGACCTGGTTGTCTTTGTAAACTTGCAGCTAAGTAAATTTAATCATGACGTTGCATACTAAATATTTTCCAGTGTATGTTATGATTTTTTTTTTTTTTTTGAGGGGGCCGTGCGTTTCGTAGTTGCTACTCCGTTACTGACCAGACTAGTGTAATTGCACAGAGAAACATATAGATGGAGCTTGGGAGTAGCTTAACATCTTCAATGTACAAGTTCACTAATTCATACTATTTATAGATCAGTACCGGCGCCGGCCTCGTCCTTCGGAGAGCGGGGAAGGATGATTAGTTTGACAATCGTTGTTAGAGGCCGTGTATACCTCTGCGTCTCCACAATTCAAGCCAATCACTGAATTAGGTCCCAAGTATCAATATAAACAAAATCGAGTTGATTATCGATTTGGATAGAAAGCCATTACTTTTCTATGAATCATTTTGAAATTTTGCTTAGAGATTAAAAAAAATTAAAATACGATCCGATAACAAAACGTCCAATGTACTTTCCGTCTGATATCGCACAGCTCTGTACATGGGACTTTTGTCAGCCACTTGTCCAATGTAAAATGTTTGTCTAAAATTTTGACAGATGTACATAGGACCTACATTTTGTCTTCTAAAAACGCGTGTTCTGATTGTTCGAAACATGAAAACAAGCCAAAAGTTCTTCGTTCGGATGGATAATATTCAACTACTTTAAGCAACATTTGTGTCAAATCGAAAAAAAAGGATCGAAAATTTTAATATTTTTTTTAAATCGTAATTGCAACTCAATCGTGTAATTTAATTTTTATATGGTTTTCAACGTAGAACGTCGTCAGGATTAAAAAGAACATGTTGTCTTTGGTGTTTACGGTGATCCTAAGCGTGTAATTGATGCATTTGTTACTTAGGACCTATTGCATTTACATTTGTACATCATAGAATATTAAAAACGTAAACAAACATTTTTAGCAATTACACCTAGATGAACCTAAAATACTGAAACAAAAGACATCGAATGCGGCAAATTTTGACTAACCAACAATTAGAAGACGTCCACACATAACACGCACACATGTATTTATTATTTATTTCACAACGCAGTGACCCCTCAACCCAACAAACCCCAACCCCCAAACTACCACCCCCCAAACCCCCACAATACGTTGCGGATGCGTTTGCGTGAATTTGACAGTTTTCCCATAGGTTTTCTGTCAAATTTACGTCAACGCATCCGCAACGTATCAATTGTGTGTGACCCTTAAGGCCGATGAGCAATGCGGAGCGGAGCAAAGCGAAGCGTTGCGAAAAAGCGAATTAATCAAAAGCGAAGCGCAACCAGATTTATGGCATAGTGAACGCGTTTTTTCACGCATTTGGTTGCGTGGTGACTTGTTTTGTTGTTTTTCGCAGTGTTCAAGATAGATTCATCAGACGAAGAATATTTTGCCTCCCCGGGAACAATTCATTTTATTTTTAATAAAACAAGGAAATCCGATTAACCGATTAAAAAGGATGGAGAATTTCATCGGCTCAATCCTGAGTTGGGGAAATACCCGGACAAATTCCGATCGTACACCAGGATGGCGATAGATACGTTTGACATGGCGGTAAGTTTGTTAGAAGGCAGGCTTTTGAAGAACTGGACTGATCTGAACCGTTAACCGAT
>JAHHFK020002366.1:0-105750 GCA_024533555.2 Aedes koreicus | reverse complement strand
AGCTTTATTAAGTTTTATTAAAGTTTTATGAAAGCCACTAGAAATCAATTCGGCTTTATTATGGCAGCAAGAGATGCCAATAGGTTTCAAATTTTAGTCAGGTTTATAAGAACCTACACAGCTTCTTTACAACGATCTTAAAACCTTGACTTCTAAAATTCCTTTTACTCCTATCAAAGATTTTATTTTGACTTTATTAACTCATAAAATGCTGTTTTGAAATGCCGTTTTAGGACTCATTCATATTATCTTATTATAGTCAGTTGAAAAAGTATTTTAAAACCATTTTGCCTCCAGTAAATGCATTAAACGATTAACTAGCATTGAGGAAAGCTACCAAGCGACCAGATAGTTTTATAGTAGCCATTGCTAGGATAAAATAACCCAAGTAACAATTTCAGTTCTATTCCAGCCGTATAGCACTCCTCCCGGCTTTGTTGATGACACTACATTCAAAACTGTTTTGTCCACCAACACCTCCTCTATGCATCTTTAAAGCCGAAATGTGTACAAAGTGGCCCACTCTATAGACGGTTGTGAAAACAAATTAATAAAACCTTTCTAAGACCATAAAGATTTTGAAAATGTTCTAGTGAAAGATGTTATGACCACTTGAGAACCATCATAAAACCTATTGGCCGCCATCAAAACCAGCATAGGGCTGAATGGCCACAGCTGTCAAACTTCACGGCGATATCGTGGTTGGTTTTTGTTGTTTTGCTTTGTTTCTCTTCTGATTCATTCAACAGTAAATAATGGCTAAGAAAAAAGTTCTACTGTTGCGGGAAATTATGATTGATAGCAAAATATATAAAACAAATTGAGTTTTTTTATAGCGTATCATGCTCCAAATCATATGCGCATTTAATTTTATGGTGAATATTGGCACGATAAGAGCTGAAAATTAATGCGCCTTGGAAATTATGCGAGTTTACAACAACAAAAACAAAATTGAAAAAAATATATTCCGTAAATTAATCATGAAACTCCTGAAAATTGATGGAATTCAATAAGGTTATCTAAACGAATACCGAAGTTTGTCTCAGATCTACAGTTCAATTGTATTACATTTAAAATTTGGTGTATTTATTTTTCCACATTTCAATTATTTCATATATTTCAATATGGCGATTGCAAGAAATCACAGTTTTGCCAAAAAGCCAATTTATCTTAGCAATGGCTACTATAAAACTATCTGGTCGCTTGGTAGCTTTCCTCAATGCCAGTTAGCCGTTTAATGCATTTACTGGAGGCAAAATGGTTTTAAAATGCTTTTTCAACTGACCATAATAAGATAATATGAATGAGTCCTAAAACGGCATTTCAAAACAGCATTTTATGAGTTAATAAAGTCAAAATAAAACCTTTGATAGGAGTAAAAGGAATTTTAGAAGTCAAGGTTTTAAGATCGTTGTAAAGAAGCTGTGTAGGTTCTTATAAACCTGACTAAAATTTGAAACCTATTGGCATCTCTTGCTACCATAATAAAGCCGAATTGATTTCTAGTGGCTTTCATAAAACTTTAATAAAACTTAATAAAGCTGGATGGTTTTGGCAATGTTACTTGGGAGAGTGGACCCCCTATAGGAGTGCACTTACTGAGTACAATAGAGAAATAAGAAAATCCAAACGAAGATCCTGGGTTCTAACGTGTGAAAACATAAGCAATAGTCCGGAAGTCGCAAGACTTCAGAGGGCTCTTGCAAAGGATCACACGATTGAACTTGGGCATCTGAAAAATGAGGATGGAGTTTTTACAAAAACTCCTAGTGAAACGTTAAAGTTGATTATGGAAACACATTTTCCTGGATCAGTTTTGTGTGTAGATCCAATCAGAGATGGATCACTTGAAGATGGAAGAAGTTCTACAAGGACATCTCAAATGTCTGTTAGAACAAAAATCGCCGCAAATGACTTGGCTGATAAAATCTTTAAGAAAGCCAGGGTAGAAAATGCGTTGAGAATGCAGGAATGGACGGGATATTTCCAGCATTACTTCAAAACGGCGAAGCAGTGTTGATCTCGCCATTAATTGAGATTTTTAAGGCAAGTTTAAGACTCAACCATATTCCAACTTCATGGACACAAGTAAAAGTTATCTTCATACCTAAAGTAGGAAAGCGAGACAAGGCGCATCCTTAATCATACAGACCCATTAGTCTTTCATCAGTCCTATTAAAGACTATGGAAAAAGTGTTGAATGATTATATCAATTCAAATTACATGAACAAGCATCCACTATCTGAGTTCCAGTTTGCTTACCAGTCTGGTAAGTCAACAGTTACGGCACTGCATAGTGTGGTTTCAAAGGTAGAAAAAGCTCTATCGGTAAAAGAAATAGCACTTTGTTCTTTCTTAGATATTGAAGGAGCTTTCGACAACGCTTCCTATTCGTCTATGGCTCGTGCCATGAAGAAAAGGAACTTTGACATGAACATAATTAACTGGGTTCATACCATGCTAGCAAAAAGAGAAATCACTTCAGAGCTGGGAAGTACGTCTATTACAGTTCGGGCAACGAAAGGTTGTCGCCAAGGAGGAGTCCTTAAAATTTACCCAGTCTTGGTGTATCAAGGAGGGCCTTAGCATTAATCCATCAAAAGTAGTAATTGTACCTTTCACTAGGAAAAGGAAGTTTAGTCTAAAAGCGTTTCAGCTAGGAGGATTAAAGATTCATCTTAGTGAACAGGTTAAATACTTAGGAGTGATACTGGATGCCAAACTGAACTGGAATGCTCATCTTGAGTGTGTGATCGGTAAGGCAACCAGTGCTTTCTGGATATGCTCAAAAACATTTGGCAGAAAATGGGGTCTAAGACCAAAAATGATAATGTGGATTTATACATCCATAATACGTCCAAAAGTAACGTATGCTTCTCTTGTGTGGTGGCCAAAAACAAAAGAGGCTACTGCACAGAAAAAGCTTACAAAACTTCAACGGCTAGTATCCATTGCTATAACGGGAGCGATGCGCAGCACTCCATCAAATGCGTTGAATGCAATTCTAAATCTGCTGCCTTTGCACGAATACGTGCAACTAGAAGCGGAAAAGAGTATGCTTAGACTTAAACGGTTGAAAACTTTCATGTCTGGTGACTTAGTCGGTCACCTGAGCATTTCACAAAGCTTTCAAAATGTTCCAGTGATGTATATGAATGGAGACTGCATGAAACCTGTGGAAAACCATGACATCCCTTACAACATATGTGAAACGTCACGTATAGATTGGGAAGTCGGAGGTCCCACTGTTCGCCATGGTTCCATAAAATTCTTCACAGATGGCTCAAAAATTGGAACAAAAACGGAGCAGGAATCTTCGGCCCTGGGGTAGAAATCTCAGTGGCGATGGGAAACTATCCAACGGTTTTCCAAGCGGAGATTTTTGCAATAATAAAATGTGTTAACGTTTGTCTGAAGAGGAAATATAGACATGCTAATATTTGTATTCTTACAGATCACCAAGCGGCACTCAAAGCGTTAAGTAATTATAAATGCACATCCAAACTTGTCTGAGAATGCATTTTTTCATAGCGAAAGGTGTGCCTAAGAGAACTCGGTAAATTTATTCTGGGTTCCGGGACTCTGTAGTAAAGAAGGCAATGAAAGGGCAGACGAGCTTGCTAAACAAGGTTCAAATGCACAGTTTATTGGCCCAGAACCATTCTGCAGCATATCATACTTTGCCATAAAAGTGGAACTGAAATCTTGTGAAGATGACCAACTGGTTGGTAACCACAAAAGTGTGTTCAATCGAAAAGGTTTATAATTCCAAATGTATCAATTAGTAAAAAGCTTTTGGAGCTCAGAAAGAGAGAGCTCTTTGTACCTATACTGGCCTAGTAAACGGACATAGCCCAAGTAGATATCATTTGAAAAACATTGGCCAGGTTCAAGAATGATATCTCATCGTTTCTGTAACATGAACCTCGGAACATCTGCTCTGCAGCTGTGATGCTTTGTACAAGAGCAGACTTAAATTTCTGTACAGTGGCTATATGCAACCTAAAGAAATTTGGACTGCAAATCCTGGAAAGGTGGTGGGTTTTATAAACTCAATTTTGCCTGACTGGGAGACGCGTCTTGGGCTGGTCACTTGACAAATGGTGATCTAGCTTTAAGATGCGAATTAGAATAGTAAACAGGGGTATACCACAAAAGTTCAACTCAGTGGATGCAGTGGTTCTACGCCCCAACAAAAAAAAAAAAAAAACCTTACTGCTAAATCTATGTATTTTCTTAAGCTTTTCATACATTGATGAAATGGATCATGACAGGCCTGAGATTTTGAAATAGCAAATATTTCTTTTGCAATTTTCTGATGCAGAACCTGTTTTCTAAAGTTTTTTGACGTCTTCTTAATTTGTTATCGATTTTTTAGTGTTCTGTTAACATTATTGAAGTTACGTTAGTTCTTAGTTCTGATAACTTTGCTAAATTCCAGTGAACTGCGCAGAAATTTGGTTAATGTTTTCTAAAATTCTGTATACAAGTTTTTTTTAACTTCTTTAAATTTCAGCTAAATATTCTAGAGCCTTGCCTAGATTTGGTTGATATTGTACATAGTTTTCCTTAATTTTGTGAACTTATTATTCTGTGAATTTTACCAAAATATTGCTTTGAACATCTTTGGGATGTTGCATGAACTTTTTTGGAGAGATATATATGAACATTTTCGGGAATTTTTACTATCTTTTCCGAAAATCGAACTTCTATTCGGAGTTTCTTCTTGACGATTTTCCATGGACTTCTTCAGCCAGTTTTTTATATTTACTTGAGGAAGATTCACTTTTGAAGTTTTGTAAATTTTAATGAAGCTCAGTGAACTGTACACTACAAATTATAATTTTTTGTAGTTCTAAAAAGCTTGCTTAAGTTTGGTAAATTTTATGAACCTCTATAAACATAACATTTTTAATTATTTAACGGAAGTTTTCTAAGACTTTGCTTTGCTTAGGTTCTGCAAACTGGAACAAAATGGATCTTGACATGTCTAATGCCTAGAAAGAAGCACGTAAAAAATGTTCGGGCAAATTTGCTGAAGTTCTGTAAAATTTGCTTTAGTTTTGTGGATTTTTCTTAAGTCCTGCAAGTGTTGCTTAAATTGTGTTGCAGTTTTGTGATATTAGCTAAAATTCTACGATATTTTCTGATGATAACTGTTAGCTGTTCTGAAACTAAAACTTTTTTGTTGTTCTACGAACTTGACTAAAGAACTTCCTATGTTTATAAAGTTCTGCGACCTTCGGAACTCTGACGAAGTTCCTCAAAATTTAACAAAGTTCAACGAAATTTTCATAAGTTCTGCGAACAAATTTCCCTGAAGTCCTTTGAACTTTTTTGAGAATATTAAGCAGTAATAAGATTCACGGAGAACTTTGTTGAAGTATTACTGACTTTAGTCAAGCTCAGCTTTTGTTTTCTGATGCTCTATGAACTTTATCATAGTATTTTTTAAACTTTGCTGTCGTTTTGCATGCAAAATATGTAACATTTCAAAATATCTTTAAATATTTTAGTAGCTCTATGAAGTTTGAAGAATTTCTGTGAACTATGTTATGAGGTTATTTGATGATTGATGAAGTTTTGCAAACTTTGCCGTAGTGTTACGAACAAGCAGTGTTAGTTGAAAAAGAAGAGATGATTTTTAGCAGAAGTGGTCAATCCCCATGATAATTTTTCGCAGTAAATTACATACCATAATACATACTGTCATTGCAGTAACAGTTTGTTAAACAAACCTCCACGTGATTTCAAAGCTTTGTTTATTTTTATCATGTATGATATTTGTAGCAGACATTTTATTTCAACATTTCAACTTTCTCCTTTGTACCTTTATCTGATTGTTTTGGTACATATAAACACAGAAATGATAAAAAAATTGACCTGGAGTTCAGAACAAAAGATTTAATTTTAACTGTAGGTTTTTCGGATGGTAGAACGAGCTGAATCAAATCAATAAATCTAAACAAAGCAGGGGAAAATGAAAAACGATGACGACAGCATTCAAAACTTAGAACAATGGCGATGAAAGTGGGAGTTGATCTATTCTAATCTATATCTAATATGATGGTCTTTATTTTTGGAACTCACGCTCATTCGGATTTACCCAAAATTTAGTAAATTTAACCCAAAGTCATGAGAATTTGAACTACTCAAAATTGGGTAACGGTATCCAAACCTAAATTTGGGTAAACCAACAATGTATATGATTTTGGGTTTGTTCTACTCATTATTATAAAATACGGTTTATATGAAAATTGGGTAAAAACTTAAAATTAAAAAGAAAAAAACCCTTGGCTGCTATAGTTAAACTAATTCTTTTTTTTTCTTTTTTCAAAAAAATAGACTACTATACATCCATAATATTCATCCTCTCATCTATTAATAAATTCTTCCGTATATACAGTGACGGACAATACAATAAGACCAAAGCCCGATTTTCATACAAAATGTTCATGTTTGGAGGCTTGTCTTTTACTTTCCCGTCAAGTAATTGAACTGAAATTTTGGCAAATGCCTAGAAATAACCTGAATTTTCATCTTCAATAAACTCATAATTTTTCATTCACCACTCTAAAAGTTACAGACACCGCATACGACAAAACAATACGACCACTTTTTGATTTCCATAAAGGATGATGGAATTTGAGGATCTGGAGGCTACTTCTGGACCACAGCCAAAATTTCAGCTCAATTGGTTCTCGAGAAAATGAAACGCAAGCCCCCTAACATGACCATTTTGTATGAAAATCAGGCTTTGATCATATTGTATTGTCCGTCACTGTACATGTATATTTATATGTACAGCAAACGAGTTGGCCAGATAGAAGCTCAATCTCTGCACGACACCCGCCAGCGAGATCAACGAAGGCTAGTTCCCCTTCAAGCAGTTGATCCTCGGCAACACTCATCACGGTGTCTAGAACCTGGTGCGCATCGTTCACGCATTCTAGGAATTTCTTGGCCATCATTCCGATCAGCTCGAACAGGCTCTGCTGGAAGCGGTTAGTTACCTTTCACTGATCGAACACCCTCACCATCTCGCCCATCAGCTGCGACATGTCAAAGCTTTCATCCAGGCACTTGTAAACCAATAGATTCTGGATGATGGCCGTGGCCAGTACGCGCTCCCGGATGCTTACCAACGGCCACTGCACATAAGGGAGGCACTCGCAAACGATCTTTTTGGCGTGCTTTTGAACGAGTTGAATTCTGGATAAGCTTCCGGATTAAATCGGAAATTTCCTCATTAGCTTTCGGGAAGCGTTCAGAAGGTTTAATGCAACGCTGTAGGAGTTGGATGAATTAACTAGGGTATCCAGATTGTATTCTAATTCGGCAGATATTTGGTCATCATCAGTGCGACTAAATCCGAGATGATCAGGATGCATTCCTTTGCCTTCGTGACATGCTGGAAATGGATGCACCATTTTAGAAGAAAGATTAAAAAAAACTCCGTTGCCATGTCCAGCTTTTCTTTTAAACAGATTGCACAAAGATATCTGAATTCTAACGGACTAATTACTGTTTTTCCCTGTAAAACTAAAAAAAAAACAAAAAAAAAACGTAAAAATCCATTAGTCCATTGTACAATCCGTAGACATCTACTAGATTTATGAAGAATAGCGTGAGATTTACCCAGTTTATAAATTGCCTTACCCATGGTTTGGCGTTTCAGCCTGTTTTATGAAAATGGCTAAAAGTTACTCATTTTTTGGTAAATCAAATTGAGCGTGGCTGCTATAAAACTAAACCAAAATAATCGCTGAACATCGCTGAACACGGTCTAAGGATCCGATTATTTCTTTTTAAATCAGCCGGTAATAGGTTGATCGAATATAAACATTTTGGTATTGAATAACATTTGCATCAATTTGAAGTGCTTTTTTTTCAGGAGCTGTGACACACGAGGTGGTGGAGGTTCATCATACAAATACAGAAATGCAAGTAGAAACTGAACTTACTTTGAAGAGCTTCAGGATTTTGACCTTTGTTTTAAGTTTCAATTAAATAATAAATAGATAAAATCTGCCGGGTTCAGTAATGCTCTGAAATTCCTTTTAATTTTTGATGCTTTGTTGAAGTGAATCAAACTTTGATCCTGTGTTCTGCACAATATTAGGAAAAAAGAAAAAAATCACTTCTCCTCGTTCTGAGAACTAACAATAAAAAAAAGCTGTGACCTAATCAAATTCAGCAAATCAAAAATATTCTTTTGTTAATTTTGAAAACATCTCAGTTGTCCATTGAATTTCTTAAGAAGAAGAAGAAGAATTTGAACTCACGCAATTGTTTGTTTAACACAATAATAAAAACATTAGTAACGAAGGTTAAGGAACCGCAAATTTGTAAAAATTAAGCAATGCTTGCATCAAACTTAGGCCCATTTTTGGAAATCCAAAACCATTTTCAAAAAGTTTTTGAACAAATACGGAAGAATGCATAACTTTAAAACAAAATCAGTTGAGTTGAAGTTTCTAAAACTTTGTGGTTGATTTTAAGCTTCAAATTTCATAATAACGTCCAAAAATTGTATTGAATAAGCACCCTAGTCGATGAGACGAACTTGTATCCACGAATATACCTAATATGGTGCTTATAGACCGACATTGCACCCATATCACTCAGAAGTTTTTGTCTGAATAACGATAGCTGTTTAACTTTCCATAGTTCATAACAACAAGCGTCTTATTATGCTTATCTAAGAAGCAACTACCAAGTAGCACACTACTCCATAATAGTTGTAGTAACTTGATTATGACTACAATCATATATATGTTATCTCAACCGAATGGCAACAGGTGCACTAGGTATCTAGAGCATATATTACTTAATGAGTTACGACGATTAATGCCACCGACTGATTCATTATAGGCTAAGAGACTAAGAGACAGATACCCTACCCTGCCTACTGTTCATAAGATTGGGGGTTATTCCGAGAGTCGAAGTGACGTTTGTCACTTGGTAAAGTAAGAAAAGTCACTTGCAGTGACGTGACTCTTCTGGGTAAATAAAATGGAGAGTCACGTCACTGCAGGTGACTTTTCTAACTTCACTAAGTGACAAACCTCACTTCGACTCTCGGAATAACCCTCAATGTCTTCACTATTTGCTTTTCAACAACGAAACACAGTGAATACACATTAACTGACAATAGTTTCGTTTTGAAGGAAAACACTTCATTTGTATTCTCATGATGATGATTATGCTCCTTTGAAAATAATGACTGTTTGCGCTTATAAACAATTGAAGGCTCAGTTTCTCAAGGACGTAACGGCAGTGATCGATTTGCTCTACTTGGCCTGTAAAACCTGGCCAAAAAGATTCAGATAGGTAACATGAGTTCCACTGCCTGAAAACTCTTAGAATAATGATGTGTCGCTGAAAAGATTTTGTAGCGATGGAAAATTGACCACTTCTTCCAGGTTTTCCGGAAGCTATTCCGAGATTACAAAGAGGCCAACACATGACAGATAGGTAACATGAGGTCTTTCAGAATGCCCGAAATACTCTGAGAACAATGATCTGTTGATTGATAGGTTTTTGTTACAATGGAAATTTGATCACTACCTTCAGGGATTCTGGAATCTTTTCAGGGGTCATTAAATGGCCAACTTGATTCAGAGAAGCTACATGACCTCCAATAGAATGTTTGAAAAATTCCGAGAGCTATAATTTTTCGATATTGATATGTTGGTCACATGATCATGACTAAATTGTTAGGTTTCATCAGGTATACCTGGGGTAAGAAATCAACTGAACACAAAACAAGGAATGCGCCTACTTAAGCTTTATGAAGTTTTATAAAAAGTGCCATGAATGCTGAAAGCCTAATAACATTTTAACGTAGGACTACGTTTCTCTTTTCTATCACGGGTGTCATTTCAAAATTTTGAAAAATGAGAGCGGTACACAAAAGTGAAAGGTTTTTGAACGCTAATAACTATCGTTTGACTGAACAGAATGACTTCATTTATACACTATTTGATCAGAAAAACTAATAATTGTTTTACATGAAAATTTGAATTCAGTAATATTAGTATAAGTAGTTCAATTTACTACTTAAAGATGACCTACTTTTGCCCACATACAAATCTACACATGAACAGGTTGAAAATATAGTTTTCCCTCTCTGGGTCCTCAAAAGCGGGTAACAAATTGTCTTCTTTTTGTTTCATTTAGTTTTATTCCATGTTACATACAGCACTAGACACACCTCTCAGCATTAAAATTATGTTGCTTTGTTGCCGGTGCCTGATTTTATAACTGAAGCCTGTCCCCTCTTTTGAATTTTGCTTCGTACTGCATTTTCGTGCCTCTCTTCTTTGGAGGCAATGTTATCGACACCAGTATAAGGCACACGATTGGAACCAAAATGATTTCATTGGGATATTCCAGTTCTATTGATCGACGGTTGTGTTTTTCGCTCTCTCGTTACTAAGATTTTTTTTCGGTTTTTCTTTATCTCATCCGTTTTCTTGCAATTGCGCGTCTTGCTCATAAATTATCGCCTGCGCTTCCTCATCTACAAACCAGAAGGAAGCGTTGCAAAGTTTTTCAAGTTTCCCCGCTCGACCTATTGCCATGGCAATGAGTTGTAAAAATTGATAATCCGCGCGGGTGGCATCTGCTTCCGAAGCCTTACCGGAGCCGGGCACCTTCCAGCGGAAAACGGCGTTTGTGACAACTAGATTACTAGAATCATTGCCATCTGCCATTCACAGCTACTATCCAGATTGAATACAGCATAATATTGTATCCTGCTGGCCAAATAAACTGTAACTATAAATTAATTTCATAGGCGTATCATCACCATAGTCCTTTTCAGGACGACCAATTTAATTTTACATTAAAAGAGTTTGTGTTTAAGTGAAATGTTCATGATTTATCCGGGCTTCAAATGGTCAGTTGACAACTTCGAAGGAGGGTGCGACCGACCTCTCGTCCTCACATGTTCCTACCTCACGCCTCCACGAGTCATATCATCACAAAAGACTGCCAGCTGAAACATTGAGACGCTGGTTGGCGTAGCCTGGGCAATGTTGTCAACCTGACAATAGCGAAGTGAGGGGGTGCGACTGAAGACCGTGTACCTTTAAATCATATTGTATATTTTCTATTCTCATTTTATTAATAATTTCAGCACGCTTTGGAATCATTTTTGCATTCCAAAACCATGTAAGAGCCTGGAGCAACATTAAATCAAAGGCACCAGAGGCTTAATTTGTATATCAGCATTTCAGCATAACAGTTTATTTAAAATTGTACTTCTGAACTTCAACTACCATATTCATAAAAGACTGGCATGTGCTTATAGGTAGTATAGGGTTGTATTTTGATATTGTGTTTAGTGATGTTATGGATAAGCCATTTATTTCAAAAATCATCAAACCGGACTCTTCGTTCACTCCAATTGCTGTCTTTGAAATGTTTCTGGGACGGTATAAAGAAAAAATATTACAACATGTCTCATAAAATAATATCTGTTATTGATGTTTTGTCTTTGATATTTGGAGTGATCTGTTCTGTTTTCAGCTTTCCCGTGTAGTAGGATATTAATACAAATCTAAATTCTATTTATTTTTAATTAACAGTCCTTCAAGTTTGAAATTTGAATAAATTAGCATTTTTGTCTATAATGATATCTTAATTTGTTGTGTACAACATACACTAAACATTAAATAACATATAACGGGGAAAGGGGGGGACCATCAGGGCCACTTCGATTTGGATAGGGAGCATGGGACTACCTCGTCCCTATTGTTAACATTTCGCGGATCGAGGGCGGGCTCTTCGACCCCATCTATTGGGTTTATTCTGTCAATCGAGGGCTCGATTCTAGTGCTGTGAGTGTGAAATTGCTTTTGGAAGGAGATTCTCTTCCCTATATTCGCGGGTTTCGCGTAAGTGTCTCTGCTTATGGGCCCACCCAAAAGTCCTTGGCCCTTCATACAGGAGCTTAATGATCACAAACAACAATAGGATCCTGATCAAATCGTTTTTCAGATTATTCCACTGCTATAGAAAGTTACCTTGCTACAATAGATGGTAGTATTACATAATCATCACCAATCAAGTAAAATGTTCGTGATTTATCCTGAACAACCTTTGCATATAATCAAAACTAGTACATTTTGGATTAATTAATTAAACCCGAAATGAATTTTGTTTTTCATTAAACTGAGAGAACTGAAAGAGCTCGGCTCGGTTTGTAAAAAGTTTCATAAAAAGGGACGAGTCAAGCAAAATAATAAAAATATTTTAATATGAACCAACCATATGTGTTATGAAATGCATAAATAAGATTATACCGTTATTACTATACACCAAAGCGGTCCTACGTAAACCTCGCTGTTATATCTCTGATATAACCCAGCTCTAATTTTTTTTTCAATTTATTGTTTTATTGATTCCTCGCACTTATAGGCCAAGCTAGAAAATTTGACCTACCCCAGCTAACTGAATGCTGATGGGGCTTAGGCTCTGTAGCTCTCATTTACCGGTTTGCTTCGAAATTGTCATTTGGTTTGTCACGGTCAATACTTCTCGGCATATTCCCGGACGGTGAAGCTAGTCTACTCTAAAGAGTTCAACGACGAACGAATATCTCCCGAAACCTATACGTTACGCGTTGTACTTGCTCCGATGTTGGACGGTAGTGTGCCGAAGTTAGTACAGAGATTACGGGTGAAGGATTGCGTCCTGTTCATTGTCTTTCCGATGACTCAAGCCGGTTTTGCAACGGACTACTCGGAATAGTCCCCGGCAGTGGAAGATCTTCCGGGACCGATACTACCCGGTAGGTGCCGAGGTCAGTACTTTGATTCCAATGTAGAGAGAGACTCTCTGTTCACAGGCGCTGCGACGACCGTGTTACTTCACAAACTACTTGAACTAGCCCCTGGCGGTGGCCCTTGCCTACTCTGACAGAGAACTTACCCGACGACGGAAGTTCTCCCAAAACCGTTCATTCGTTGATGGTCGGTCAGGTGACGAGGTCGGTCTAGCGATTCCGTTGAAGGGCGGCTTCTGGTTCGCAGCCACCTCGTCAACCATCAACGATTCTGCGCTTGGCCTAGTCCCCGACGGTGGATCGTGACCCGACGCTCTCTAGTCTTCATGCCATTTCTGCTGCAACGATGACAAGATCTGCGTTATCGCTCTGTTGACCGCGTGACACGTGTTCTCATGTTGGCATACTTTCGGCACAATATTATCGGGGTTCAAATCTTCGTCGCTGCTTTCTAGCATTTCACCACTGTTGGGAATCTTGGGCGGTCAAATACTACAAGTTGTGATGTCTCCACTGTTCAGGCACTCTAGGCAGTGTAGGGACTCTGCGTGTCTTAATCTATAAAGATACTTTATATAATATCCACGACCGAACAGGAACTGCGTCAGGTGGAAGTTCACATCTCCATGTTTTCTATTCACCCACGTCGACAGGTTTGGGATGAGTCGGTGAGTCCATCATCGATTTTCCACACTGTTCCTCTCCTGCTGCCACCTCGCCATCGAGTCGATTCTCACTATCTTTCTCACGTGCCTGATATCTCTACGCTGGTAGCACTCGATATCCTTCGCCAGGTTGATGCAGATGAAGGCCATTTTGGCGATTACGCATATTTTCTCAGACGATTTTTTTTTGCTATTGTTTTGACTTTTTAATAACTTGAATATTATGTATTTGTTATTGCGATGATAAAAACTAACTATAGGGTATGTGTCCCTTGATTCAGCCTAATATGGAACAATCGATTACATTATTTGTTATAACTCATAAATTTTTTGAGCTGGAAGCAATATTTAACTAGTTATATACTTGTCTAGATATGTTTAATAAGCCATTTGGTAGTATGTATCACGAAATGTTACACAACTCATTTTATACGGTCCAAAACTTTCAAGGAATATGGATGTATTGTCGGTCTGGAAGCTCCAAATTGGGTCTATTTGTGGATGCAACTTCGTCCGATTCGATAGATTTGTTATTAAATGTTGACTACGACTGTTTTGTTTCTTTGGTTTGTGTTTAGATGAGACATTTGGAAAACAAACAACCGAAACTCCGACATTTTGATTGAAAATTTTACCAGTATCAATATTTTTAATATGCTTCATATTGCTATCACACAACAGGCCAGAGTTGAGAACAAAGAAATAAATATGTTTCTAACATTGGGTCTACGGTTTTCTAGTAAAATCATTGTTAGTTTAGCTTTGTGAACAGTTAGTTTAGAGCGTGTGACTATTTTCTGTACATCTTGGTTGTATTACTTGGTTTATCGGTTTAATTTAGCCAAATTTAGATCATTCGAAGATCGTGTTGATAATCTGTTCAGCTTAACCACTCAAATCATGGTGTCTCAAAAGGTAAGGAAATCGTTAATTACGCGGAATAGAACAACTGTATGTAAATTGATTAATAATGTGTCAATGGCTTTGAAATAAATCGTTCATCCTGATAGCAACATGATTTTGTTGATTATCGCCAAATTAATGACATATTCGGTACATAGGCCGAATGAGAGAGCTAGGCTAACATTACATCCCGTTACTCTATAAGACATCTTCATGTCAAAAGGATATTATGTAGAGATTTTTTAGAACTTTTTATGTGACCTAGAAGATGTTTTAAAAATATCGAGTTGTTGCACAAAAGATGTTTTTATTTCATTCTTAATACTTGGTGTTACTTAATAATTGGTGTTACTTGGGTGGTCACATTTTCATTGCCGTATTCTGGGGTCACTGAACCCACCTTTAAGAGAGTACAACTCTCTCCATCGAACACAAAAGAAATTGTATCCCTCTTACATGTATCGCTCTTACTCTTACTCCTGAGATACAATTGATTTAAAAAAAAAGTCCCGGCTAAGAGGATTAGTTATCACTTCACATTTTTGAGACTGAAAATCCGAACAAAAGAATGCCCCAGCGAAAATTGAGATATCTTTAAAATTGCCCGCAGATATCTTCGAAGTGATACGTCACTTGACTGAATTAATTTAAATTTTTTAGACTGTGAACCATTTCGCGAAGTCTTTTTTAATAGTGATATTTCGAAAGTTATTTTCTTTGCTCAAATATCCTTGTGTTATAGTTCAACCTGTTCTCAAATCTGAACTACTCAATGATGAAGCACCGGTAGCAAGGTTACCGAATAAATTTCCATCTGTCACTTTTAACTACAAGTTGAATTCATCTCGCAAAATTGTTCACAGCTTCAATATTCTTCCTAAAATCATAACGAATTTTTCTTAAATGAGTTAAAAATTCAATATTGTTCGACCTAATACTGCAATTTGTAACGTTATTCAACACACCAGTAATTAATGTGTTGCAAATCCATCAAAGCACCTTTCCTAATAGGCCACTCTACCACGACCTACAGTCTGCTTCATCCCCTCGTTTGTTTCACGAGGAAAAAGGGCTAAACTTACGTCCCAACTATATGGCGAGCCATCGGCCCAACCACTTCAATCAAGTACCGGATTTGATTTCCGTGTCATGTTAAATGAATGCGGGTCATAAATTATCCAAGAAATGTAGTGTGCGCTAACCATCACGCTTCTCCCATTCCCGGGAATCGTCCTGCCCATTCTGTGATTTCATGGTGATAGATGACAGGGGCGATAAGTGCGTGAGTATTTGTTGTTTGGTCGACGTTCGGAATCCAACAGCAATGGCCTCGATGATGGTGTGGGATGATGAAAAATACCAAGGCGGTATACCCAACAACCGGTAGCAGAAGGACACAAAAAGTAGGTACAAGTCTTGTGGGTGACCAAACCGATTTTGTAGGTACCCGGATGATGATGGCTGCTGATGAAATGAGGGTTTTCCATAGTCGTTCACTTTAGTTCGATTTTTTCTCTCTTTTACTCCAATGACAATAACCACTACAATCGCATTAGTGCAGAACGATTCCCTGATGATCTTTTTCCCTCTTGCTCATTTGTGGCAGAATGCGTTGTTTTGCTTTTGAAAGGCGTGATAATTGAGCATCGGTTTTCTGAAAATTTCTCCTTTCAGTTATGCTACCTCGCCTGGTCGGTGATGGCGTGCTGTAGCATAAGAAGTGGGAATTAGAAATGAGAAAGATACGGGAGAGAAAAAAAACTGAACCGGAAGAGAATCATGATGAGGTCTATTGAGCTGGCCACTGATTAAACGCACAAACGTCACTTGTAAGCTCGGTTTTTATTTCCCAAGAATTAATGAAATTTCCGGCGTGTGCCAAGCACGATTAATTTACCGAGATTGCCTTTCGACGACATTGGGCACTTGTAGATATGCGCTGTTTGGGTTAATGAGGTACCAAATTATGAGCTGTTGTTTATGCTTTGCTTGGTCAATAACTTCTTTTGGGGACCAGATTAAACTGCAGTATTTTTTTAGATGTCATTCTTTATCACGTCGTTTTGAGATGTCAGTTAAGAATTTGTTGATTTTCTTTTGTTTGTTCTGTAATACAGTGATTTCATTAAAAATCTCTCTTGTAGTATAATTTTTTATTATACATAATTGCATTCTGCTTCATGATTCCTTGATGAATATTGCAACAAAGGCTATATAATGAGCCTAGATGTTGTAATTAGTTTCGAGTTAGGGTTGTTAGTTTCATATTATAACTGACTTATACAGACACTGCACTATTGGTTAAAAACTCAATCTAGCTAGACAAAATGATTAACTCCAGAACGAAGCAGTTTTGGCAGTTCATGCGGCGAGCAAAGTTGCTTTTTATAACAGGAATTTTGTGAGGTAACATTATTTCATGATGAAACTGCATCAAATGAACAATGTAGTCTAAATAGCGTCACATAATTTCAAGAAAATGTAATAAACACGAAAAATAGCGCGAGTTTTAAAACATATGATATTCATCATTAATATCCTGTATTATGTCAAAATTGCAAAACATTGCTTACAAACGGCTGAAAAGCTCAATATCAGCAGTTTTTCATTTCTTAATTTCATTAATAGCAATATATACGGCTTGCATTTACTATTGATGTTATTTATCAGTGCGTCACGGAAATCCATACTTGTCCCTTTCCTCTGTGCGAGACAAGAGCGAACATACCACTCTTTCCTCTTTTTCGTTCACGCAGGAGCGCTGCACGCAGCAGCATACTCACCACACTCTTCCCTTATCTGAAGTTTTTGAAGTGAACTGCGCGAGAGATTAAATCACTTGCCTCTGGAAGCCACTGGCGAGTTAAATCAGTTAACATACTGCAGTGAACACACAGAACCGCACTCCAGAGAACTCTGGAGTGCGTGAACTGGTCAGATACACTGATGTGGATTCTCTAAGTAAATAGATAAGCAAGCGCATTTGCGAATGGTTTATCGTTCAAGTTCCGTTTCAGGTTTCGTATGAATTTGACCTTGGGAATCAAGTATTGCAGATTCTTGTGAGGGACCGTTTATGAAAAAAAGAAGCAATATTATTACCTATGAACATTATCTTGCATACGGTAAGCGCTGCAATAGTTGCGGTATCTTTAAAGCGTTAGGCTCCTATAGTTGTGAATGGAGACTCCTTAAGCAACTATAGGAGCCTAACACTTCAAAGTTACCGCAATTATCAGTGCGTTCACCCTATACAGCATCAATAGATTACTATCTAAGGCATGGGAGTGTGGGTGTCTTGTGATGTAATGTAATTTTCTGGCGACGACGGGTAAAACGCTCTGCGCGCTGCTAAGCCATTGCACAATAGGACGGCTCCATATAAAGCAGTGGCCTAAACTACATACAATATGCGAATTTTAAATTAATGCATTAATTTAAAATTCACATATTCTAGGGGTGAGGGGAGTAGTTTCGGACAATTTTTCTTTAAATTTTTCATAGTTTTGTGAACGTTGCATCAATCCTGAATTCATCCTAGTTGTCATTTGGACATCGAAGCATCATATGAGTGTCTAACAGGTGTGTGTTTATGCAATTATGGGTTGTTTATTTGCAATTCAGCAAATTACATTTTTGTCCGGATGTGCCCCGTAGGTGGGGTAGTTTCGGACAGTCATGGGGCACATTCGGACAACGAAAATAATGTACAGAGATTCATGAATTTTTAAGTTTTCTACGGCGTAAAACCAGTGTAAAGCTCCGAACGCAATGGGCCCCGAAGCGGAGCGGTAACGATGCGAATAATACCCAATTCGAATGAATCTGCTTGCCGGATAGAAAATTATTAATCATCAAATATAAACCGGTTAGCCATGTTGTCGTCTATTTATTCAGCAAATAGTTTGTTTTTGAAGCAGTTTGGGTGAGAAATGTTGAATCTACCGGAATGCCGAGTGGAATTCACTTGTAGATTAGGTGATTTTCGCATTCAAGCCCTCTTTTAATATCGCAGCGCCACGGGTAGCGAGAATTTGAATCTGATCGCGATGCAAGTCACATCGCTCTAATATAATCGCAGATTGTACAGCCAATGTTTTAAAACCAAGCGAAGGTGTTATGTCCAGGTAGGTGTAGGGGATTGCATAGGACACGCGGTTTCTGAGAAGGTCCGAAGACTCGCCAGCTTGTAGCTATGTCTCGTTGGCGGGTTAGTGACATTCCCCAGCGCATCTACGGGCCATCGGAAGTCGCCACTCTTCCGAGGAGTGTATACCGGTCGCAAATTGCCGGACCCATCCCGAATTCGGTCTCGAAGCAGCACTCGAACGAACGAGTATTACAGCGGGCCCGCTACAAAAAAAAAAAGTATAAATGTGTACACGTGTGGTGGCTACCGTCTCGAGGAAATAACCGGCTTATCCGAGACATGCACCACTGACAGCATTATCATTATCGAAAAGTACTACATGGCTGCGACCCACCGAGAAGCAGAAAGTTAGATCTTTCAGTATTATTTATAAATAGAAAGCCAGAATACATCAAGGCACACACACATACTAGTGAACAACACAGATAGAACAGAGGTAGTCAACTGAGCGAGAATTGGAATAAATGGGGCAATAAGAACAAAATCGAGTCTTAACAATTATTTGTGGAATCTGGTCGGAAAAGAAGAGCCAATGGTTATAATTTTAACCCTCTCAAACCCGAATACAATAATTATGAAAATTCAATCCAGTCATAAGTTGTCGTGAGTGGGAGAAAGGTCTGATAAATAAAATTTTAGTTCGTGCGATAAATCTATTGGGGCCTGTTGTCTATGAAATCTTAAGGTCCTAATTGATAAGCGTTGGTTGGGGTACAATTGGTAATCGGTTTAGTTTGTTTTTGAAGGACTCGCCTTGAGGAGTCTCACCGGACACGAGCTAACATTGCCTCTTCACATGTAAGTGGATGTTCCCTGGCTTGGCGCATTAGTGAAGAGGTTAATACAACTAAAATTGACTTTTCGGCCAGTGACTTGTAACACATTATTGACAGACGTCAACTTTTTCCTTTGCCGTGCTGTTGCCGTCCTTTTGCGTTTGGGGCATATCAGGGCGCATGATTCTTTTTGCAAAATATCACAACATTTGTTTAATGATTCTAGTGTTACATGCTAGTAGATTACTCCAAAAATAGAGATATAAAGATATAGAGTGGGAATGGCGCTGTCGTTGCTCTCAAAACATCTTTTGCTGGCGTCTTATAGGGATGAAACTGTCAAAGTGAGCAAAAGCTATGGGATTTGATAAAACTATACCCGACATGATTTCAAAATCAGAACAAAGGGAACACCAGCGCCATTCTTTTTTATCTATATCTTATTATATCTATTATTCTAACAGATTGAGTTCAAACATGCAAACATTTTCTTCCGTTGAATGAGATTTATTTATTGATAATTTCTTCAGCGGTTTCTAGATTTGATGAAAGTGCCCATTTAAAATTTTAATCTAGAGTTTATCATTTTATATCATATTTTTGTAATATTGAATCTCTTTGTCCAGAAAACCAGATTGAATTGATTTTAATTAGGGACCAAAAATGTGGTAACCCAAGCATTTCTTCAAATTCACTGTTAAGCTTAATGCTTCACGCAGCGAAAAGTTTTTTAATATCAATGATATGCTGTATTAAAAACAACAATAAAAATTATCATTCCCTGGCAAATAATTGTTATTGTTGAATACAACAATAAATCTTTATTGATTGAACACAAAATATTGTTGTTTTCAAAATGTGTCAAAAAAAAACAAAGAAAAATATAGGGGAAGGAGCTCTAATGTGGGTCTATGGATCTAGGATTCGGCCTATGCTTAAAATTCGAAGTAAATATTAATTCACTATTTTAACCGTGAAAATCAAAAATATACAGTAGAATTGTCTCACTGACATCTCAATATGAAGAAAAATTAAAGACAGGCAATTTTTAACAATAAGCCGAATTCTAGATCCATAGACCCACATTAGAGCACTTTCCCCTATGTTGTTGAAGTAATAATATTTTTTTATTTAGAAATTCAGAATCTTTTTAAAACAAAAAAAAAAAAAAACAGTTGCTGCCAACATTTATTTTTTTGAAATTATTTAAATGATTTTGATTAGGTTTAATTTTTATTCAATAAAAAAATGAATTAACAATCAGTCCAGCTGCGGATAAGTTGTGAGCTTGTCCAATGATTCTGTTGACGGTAACGATGGATTTCCCTTTAATTTTCAATGAAAGAGCATTAATTTAAAAAAATGTCAAAGATTTTTCGAGATTCATACCTGTCGTTCTCCCCAAGAATTTCTTCGGTTCATGTATTTCTATTTCCTCCCGTTCAATAACTTATAAATTTTATAAAATATTTCTATGGTGTACTGATTTTTTGTAAACAGAAATAGTTATAAAATACTCATTTTATTAAAAAACAATCAATTTCTTACCAAGTAAGCAATTCACAGATTGCTCAGAAAGTCCAAAACCAAGCAATAAATCGACTAGCGCGACGTGAACTCCCACGACCTCTTCAAATAATATGTCCTCAGGCGAGTCCACTTTGCTTTTCGAATAAGGCGTAGAAATTGAGGCTACGAAACTGGCGCATGCGGAGATATTGAAAACATGCACATGCACTGACAACTGTAAGACAGTACTTGTTACGGAGTTGTTGGTTTTTGAATCTACAATTTTTTTTAAATTAATTTAAATAATTTTTGAGCACAAAAATATAGCTTGCTGAAACTACGTTTTTTTTCTTACCATTTGGTTTTGGAAACAACAACCAGAATTGTTGAAGCAAAACAAAAAGTATTGAGTTCATAAATAAAAATATTTGAATATTTAATTCAAAGAGGTAAATTTTCTCTGCGTGTTATCAATCGTCATCTTATTTTAAATCAAAATTGCTGTACAAACCTTTGTTTACTCGAAATTGGGGAATCTATTCTTCATCCGCTGCTTAACAACATTTGAATAAAAATGTTTATTCAACCATTCTAATGTGTATTTTTGACACATCAACATTATATAACAATTGGTATAACCATTGCAAAGCTTCAACTCAACTCTTGAAGCACTAAACAAATGAAACAGTTGTACAAATTATGTATCAACCATTGTAGAGCTTAAATTTATCTCTTCTTCTTTTAGAGAATAATTATTTTACGATAAAATGTACTACAGCCGCTGCTGTTCATGAAACACTTTGTTTTGCTTAACAATGGTTCAACAATGGTTTACAAAAGAGTTTATTCAAGAACTTTATTTAACGTTTTTAATGACACCAGAATGTATTGAATAAGCTTTGAAAAGAGGTTTTTTTGCTTATATTATGTATTCTCAGCAATTGTTTGTAAAGGATATTTATTATTTGTGGTATTTGTATTTCTTCATATTTTTGAAAAACTTTTTTAAATACAGTACTCAAATTTCACTTTGCTCGATCCAAGACTTGAATTCATGATCCTGGATGGAAGGCTGCCTTATTCTCCCTATTTTCCATCATTGGTTATGCATTTGAAACAATCAAAAGACGTATATATTTAAATCTGAAGTCTCTAAATTGCATTACATTGTTTAGAAATCGCTAGTTAACAGTCACATACACATACTTTTAGGTATGAGTTAATAGAGTTTTATAATTCCTCCATAAACGTTCCACAACATATTTAAAAACGATAGCTTTACATAACTGATAAAGCGTTGCACAATTGTCGAATAAATGTGTAGCCGAAGCTTATATCATATCTTTTACAAATCATCCATTTAACGTTGATTAAATCCTTTTTAAGTTCTAGTTTGACTTCTTTGAGAGCGCAATAAACTTCACTGATATCTTTGTATAGCTGACCAATGCGTCTAGTGATGATTGTTTAAACGTTTTTTATATAAATATATCCAGCTGTTATACAATGATAACAATTTTGGAGTAACATGCTTTTATTCCATGTTTTTTACCTTTTTCCCTATGATTGAGCTGTAGAGTAATAAAAAATATAGTGCAGCTTATCAAACATGTTTTTAAACCAGATGCAAGTAATCATTTAAAAGCTTCTTGTTCTGTTTCGAAAACTGTTTTGCATAAAAACAAATCGACTACATTTTAAATTAGCCCTGGAAGCTATTATTCCACATTTAGTTAACACGGGTGTTTATTAATCGCTTTGAATTGTTTTGATGGGAAGGCATTGAACAGTGTCCGAGTGTGCCCCATCACCACCTGAAACGAATAATTAATTTATTAAAGAAATCAGATTTTTGTTTCTCCGTTATTATCACGTTTTTTCATTGCATATAAGTTACTAACATAGGGGGTGTAGTTACACATCTAAGTCATTCACAAAGGAATTGGAGAAATGCCTTCAACTTTGGACTCATAAGTTTGGAAACATGCATAAAAAGGGCAATGATTCTCTGAAGATTTGGCTCT
This sequence comes from Aedes koreicus, assembly GCA_024533555.2. Lineage (NCBI taxonomy): Eukaryota > Metazoa > Arthropoda > Insecta > Diptera > Culicidae > Aedes > Aedes koreicus. The sequence goes on along the minus strand of JAHHFK020002366.1, from coordinate 82,930 downwards.
GCAGAGCGGTCTCTCAAGAGGTAAACCAACAAGAACTATAGGTGGGTGAGCTCGAGAGCACAATTCGTTCAATTCATTCGAGAGCGTGTTCTCAAAGACACCCTCTCACACTTGGCTTGTTTTGCACTTATCGTAAGCGTGGTGATTTTCTTGCCAGCGCAGCAACTGGTTCATCCCCAGAGGAGTCAAGCAATATGCATGTGAGAGACGTATTTGGGTGAAATGCCATGTATGTTCTCCAACTTGGGTGACTCAATTCCGTTAATTTTGAAACCACAGTGTTTTTTTGGTATATTTTCATCATTAAATAACGTTATCTTACATGATTAATTGCAAAATATTTGAACCAAATCGAAAAAAGACCTGAATTGATCCACCTTTGATGAGATTTGACCTTTCTTACTTAATTCAATTAATGATATGATTCGCGGTTACTGGCTATAAGTTATAACCTCAAACCCGCCAAATTGCCCAGAGCTACGACCAATCGAGAGATATTGGGCTCTGATGAAGCGGAAGCTTTCTGGAAAGAAGCAAGGAATCAAAGACATCAAACACTTCTAGCAAATTTAGACAAAGACGGCTTCTACGATTTCTGAAGAGTCTGTACAAACAATACAAATAAGTTTAGTACATCAAAACAAAGTTAATTCACTGTACTTTAAGAAAAAACAACCAATACAAACCATTTCTCTTCGTTTCTAATGAAAATTCGCATTTTCTTCTTTATTCCTCCCATCAAACGCTGCACACCTCCAGAATCAACTTCCTTGGTACATTTGTTCCACATTTTGGTCATCTGAGTCGCGTCCCGCGCCGTTTTTCCACTTTTCTTATGCTTTCGCTTCATTATTGCCCAAAATCTCTCGATGGGCTGGAACTGCGGGCAGTTGGGTGGATTTACGTTTTTATCGATGAAATCTACGTTATTATCGCGGTACCACTGGATGACTTCCTGGCTGTAGTGGCAACTCGCAAAATATGGCCAAAACTTCACGGGATCTTTATGGGCCTTAATGAAAGGTAGTACGCGGTTTTTGAGGCATTCTTCCTTGTACAGCTTCGAGTCCATCGTCCATCAGTTTTTTCTTGCAACTTTGTCCATAAAACCAAACTTAAACTTCGCAGGAACATCTCCTCGTACCGTCGCCATGTAGAATTTTTGGCCAGGAAGCTGTCCGTATTCCATTTTGACGTAGGTTTGAACGTCGATGAGCAGGCATCCTTGGTACTTCGTCAAAACCTGCTGGTACAATTTCCGAGCTCGAGTTTTGGTGACGAAACTTTGCTTCAACGTTCTGTTTGGTTGCTTGCTGGCTCGATGAGAACGATATCCTGCTCGCAAACGAACTCTTTGAACGGTATTGCGAGCAGCAGCGTACTTTTGTGCGATTTCATTATCTGATAGTCTAGGGTTTGCTCTGACGGTTCTCAACACCTTCTGGTTTAGCTTGCGGTCATATGTTCCACTACGACGCTTACCTTGAGGCACTCGATCCACGCTCTTTTGCTCCCTGAAACGTTTGAGCACATCATACACGGTTGATTTGGCGATTTTCAACGTTTTTGCGATTTTTATTGCGGACCACGTTGGATTTTCAATGTGTGTACAGATTTTTTTCTCTCATCTCGGCTTCCATTTGTAATAACTTTTGAGTCACTGCACGAAACACCGTGAAATTTATACCCTAGAATGTTATGTAAACACACCGCTGTAAAAGAATTCTTGCAGCGGTTACTTTCCGTACCGCTGCAACACAATAAGTGATTCCGGATTCTAACTGGACAGAACTTTACAGGAATGAATGCCTGAAAAAACGACTGCTTCCGTTTCTCAAAACACAGAACGTTTCTACAATTTTTTGGCCGGACCTAACCTCTTGTCAGTACTCCAAGGATGTTCTGGAGTGGTACAAGACGAATGGTGTCAATTTCATGCCGAAGGATATTAATCCCCCAAACTCTCCAGAATTGCGGCCAATTGAAAAATATTGGGCTATAATGAAGCACGCACTTCGTAAGCATCCTAAAGTTGTCACTGGCTTCTGACAATCCTTTTTTTCAGGCGCAGTCAACACAAACGCTCATTCAATTTCATTACCTCCGTTTTGTGCCGTTCCCCGCACACTATTCATTAGTCTATACTACTTCTCGCCATCATGCCTACACCTGCACAGCGGAACGAATAAGAAGCAAAATTCATTCACGCACTCTCTTCACGCTGCTCCCTTCTGATTTTTTCACTTTTCCATTTCGTCCAAGATCCCTTTGTCGTTTACGGTAGTGAATGATTGCGAAAAAAAATGTCAGTTCGACGGCAGTCACCACTAGCGTATGCAGTTTTTCGGTTATTCAAAAAACAGGTGGAATTCGAAAGAAATGGCTGCACACTGCGCCATTTTGTCCATTCATTCCTCCGTTCTCGTTGTGCAAAGGGAATGCAGAAAACGTACGCGTTCACGCAGTCACGGGTGAAAAGCGATCCCTCTTCAAGCACTGGCTATAACGCAGAGGGTTCCGATAACTTGTCCATATATTAACAATGTGGTCCCGGGACTTGATTTGGCCACCACTGAACGTGTTATTGTATTTTCATGTGATTTAAGGTGTCGATTGACCGATTTACAGGTACAGTAGCAACCATCCTATTGTGATACTTTCATACTTGCATACTTTATCATATAACTTTTGTTTGGCATCTGATAATGCCAGGTTCAAAAAGTTATATATTTTGCTACTCTAAATGTCCAAACAAAACTCGTTTGCTATGAAATGTATTTATGCATGTATTATGTAAGGTAGCCACCATCCCTTCTAAGACCTTGTCATGTATGCAGCCTCACTCAATAGCAAGATCAAATTGAGTTACCGGTTTGTATTCACAGTAACGCTGTATGAAGGGCCAAAAACGGTGGGGCGGATCTGTAAGCAGAGACACTTGCGTGAAACCCGCGGGAATATAAGATTTTCTTTCCAACGATACGATCCAACAAATCGAATAACTCAATTCGCAATATTTATTAAACTTTCTACAGAATTGCTTGATAAGAAGGGTGCGTCACTCAGACTGAAACTGTTGAAGTGGAATTCACAGCATTACAATCGAATCGGTAGGATTCAATCGAATTTTGAAGGATAAAGAAAATGATACTGTTTGTTCCCTCCTAGACGCCGCACAGTGATTCCATTCCATACAAAATGCGGAAAAAGTCTAAATATGGAATTTAAATCAGCTAAGTTATATATTTCCAAGTAATTTTATGCCGCTGATTTCAAATATGTCAGCTAAATTTTCGTTTTAGGCCACAGTTTCGAGATATGGCCACTTTATGGCCTCCTGGAGTATCCGGAACAACCGATAAAATGGTAAATTCATTATGCTCGTCCTAAGGCAATACGATTCTTTTCAAAACCATTTGTTCATAAAAGCAAAGCGTTGTGGAGAACAATGTACGGCTCTCAGTGACCGTGTCAAGGTCTTCCGGAAGTTCCAGAACATTCGTAAAATTCGATAATTCAGCAATTCGGAACCAAAAAGATGAAGTGGATCTTAGAATCCTACAATACTAGGTAGATTTATTCCTTTTCGAAAAATATATGACTCGAATTTTTCATTTTGTCATTAGGGTGTTCCACTTTTAAATAGGGTGGTCCAAAAAACGATGTTTTAGAAAATATATACTTCTCAAAGAGCTATAACTTTTGAACTATTTGACCGATTTTCAATTTTTTTGTGATGAAAGTATATGAACAATAATGAGTTATATTTTTAAGAATCAGTATGAATATATGAAAAAAAATCTTATTATATAAATCAATTATAGAAATGTCCAGTCTTTATTATTTTGGTGTCCACCACAATTTTCATGTGGATTTCAATTAAGGAAATTCCGACGATTTAACGATCGTTATGATTTATTTCAATATGGTTGTTCATTCTTTTTATCCTTTTTACAATAGAAGAGTATACAGATCGCTTGGAAAATCGACTTTTGGTCCGAGGCCCTGAGTACCGAGTGATATATACCATCCGGCTCAGCTAGTCAAGATTTTATTTTATGGGTTTCATTTACTACTTTAATAACTTCTGGAAGATAAACAATAACAAAACTTCATTCGCAGCTTTCTATGACTCAGCAAATATGGTGAAATAAATTTAACGTATGAAATGACAACACTAACTGAAATTTATCACTTTGAAAATGCGAAGTGGCAGTGCATCTTTCCAAGGGGCTATGATGCAGGATCGTTTCTTTTTAAGGATCCCGGGCATTGCATAAGCAATCGGTTTTCTTGGCAAAATATATTTTTCCTTTGTAAAAATGTATGGTCAAAATCCTGCCACTCTAGAACGAAAGTAATGCACAACTCTTCAGATATTCCGCATATTCTAGATGATCCGAAAGTCCATGCAGTAAGCAGTCAAAATCACAAATTGGTTACTACACTGAATTTGTTCTCACATTACATGAAAATTTATTTGAAAATAAACACTAAAATTTATCCACCTATCGTTAGATCTGACCCTCTTAACACTTTCCTGGGAGTACTAGGAATAAGAACCCGGATGTGGTTATTATGGTCTTGGAAACTTGATATCATCAACATTGCCTTTATTTGTGAGTTCTCATGTTATTTGATGTGTCACATGGTGGGTTTTGATCCAAATTTGAATCTCACCACTTTCCCGGGAGTAGCTGTAACATCAACCCAGATGAGGCCAATGTTGTTCTGAACTTTTGATATAATGAACATTGGACTTAGTTTTGAATTCTCATGTAATTTGAGGTACGGCAGGATGGGTTTTGATCTTAGGCCAAAATTGGTCGCTTCCCCGGGAGAACTTTCAGAAGCAGAGAACCGATTCCAATAATTCAAGAAGTATAAGTCTACAATACCTTTCATTTGGCGGTGTTTCATTCAAATCGGTTCAGTAGTTGCTTGGGAAACTTAGTTAGAAGTTTCGTTACTCATACACTAACTACACACATATACACACTAGCCTGGGACAAAATTTAAATTCCAGTTCCCTAATGATTTTCGGAAGCCTTTTGGACCCTGTAATAACTGTGCAAAATTTCAGCTCGTTTGGGGAAACTATATTTTAGCGCTAGTGGTTTTAATTTTACATAGGATTTTCCATGGGAAAACTTACTTTTACAGATAAAAATCTGGCAAGGTGATCCATTGTCCTTGAAAAATAAATCAATACAACCACTTCCTGGGAAATTATTCAAGGAAACTTTTCTTCCAAGACCGCAAAGCGATCCGACGCTTGTGGAAAAAGTTATTAAGCTGAAACTGATTGCTATCCAATCAAACGGTTCATTGAACTGTTTTCTCTTGCAGCACTGCCACCTGCAACCTGCTGCTGGCTGCGCGAAGCAACCACTGTATTTTGTTTATGTTCACTCCGCATGGAGGAACTGTGCTGCTAGAATCAGTTTCAGCTTAATAACTTTTTCCACAAGCATCGGATCGCTTTGTGGTCTTGTAAGAAAAGTTTCTTTGGAAAATTTCCCAGCAAGTTAAGGGATTGATTTATTTTTAGAGGACAACGGGTCACCTCGCCAGATATTTCTTTGAAAAGGTAAGTTTTCCCATATAAAATACTATGGAAAATTAAAACTGCGAGCGCTAAAATATAGTTTCACCGATCGAGTTGAAATTTTGCACAGTTATTATAGGAACCAAAAGGCTCCCAAAAATCAATAGGGAACGAAAATAATTTTGTTTCATATAACCGTGTCCCAGGCTAATACACACACAGGCATTCAGTGCATCGAGCTGAGTTCGTTGTATATCACACTCGATCCTCCAGGCATTGGAAGCTTTCCAAGATGCATGTGGTAATCTAGTATGAGATTTACATATTTATTTACCAATTTAAAGGGTTTTCCAGACATTCCAGAACTCTGGCCTTCCAGAACCGTATATGCGCAAGTTTGCGCAAGATGAAGCCCAAATTTTCGGGAAACTGGTAAAAAAAAATCCTCAACATAAGCCTGTTGTGGTGAATGTGCGCATGTGTGCTCGCATTTGAAAACTTAATTGAAGTCCAGCTTTTCTCCGATTCTCTATACATTTTATATGGGAGTAAAAAACCACGACCATGTAGGACCCATACTTGTAAAATTTATAGAGAGTATATGTTTAACCAATCTTCATAAAATTTTGGAAAAAGAAATTTCAAATAGTGTACACAATTAGAAAACTATATATATTGTAAAATGAGGAAGTTGATTTTTCGACTTTTTTCCGCCTTGGAATCACTGTGCGCCGATTGTCATAACATTGTCTAATTCCAGCTTGAGCGATACCCTGATGCTCCCTCACTTCCCATAATATATGCAATGTCATAAAGTAATATACAAAATATAGAGAATGAATATTATAATGATAAATAATATAACGAATGAATATGAGAATGATAAAACAATTCCATTTGTGAACCTGAAAGTGTATACAATGTAGCTACGAGAAAAAAAAATATTTAAAAATATTTTACAAAACTTGGAATATCCATGGATAATCTGATATTATATAGCATATACATAATAGTAACCCTAAAATTTCGAAGCACTTTTCCGTTTCTTTGCATTGAAATAACTTTTGTAGTGAGTCTCAAAGGTACTATAGTGATTTTAATAAAATGAATTTAAAGGCAATTATATCACATCATTTAACATTATAACATAGAATAATAAAATAACGTCGTAATGTAAAATAATAATACGAGCTAGCCACTAAACTATACTAGAATATATATCCATAACTTAGTTGGTCGTCCACTCATCGAAAGATTTCCGCTGTTGCAGCTTCTATAGGATTTAGAACTCCTAAGACTACTACTAACTACTAACTTGTTTTTTTATGAAATTTGAACTAAAAACGAACACCCTAACTTAATTACGCTAATTAAGATTCGCTAATCTACAACTGTTGTTCATGCTTATTTCTGCAAAATAGTTGGATTTTTAATTAAAATGTTCAATTAAACAACAATTGATACCAAAAGAAGGACCTCACTACTAGGAACCGCTTTGTGGAAAGTCTCTGGGTACTTGGTACATGGGATGCAAGTCCTGTGAATCGTTACTTCACTCACACGTATGATTTAATGTGACAAGAACACACGTGCTCCTAGTGCCTAGTGCATAGGCGTAGCCAGGATTTCGAATTGGGGGGGGGGGGGGGGGGGCAGGCTTAGTTTTTTTAAGAGACACAGAGAGAGAGAGAGAGAGAGAGAGAGAGAGAGAGAGAGAGAGAGAGAGAGAGAGAGAGAGAGAGAGAGAGAGAGAATCCACCTGAACGACGGGTGGATTAACTTTTCTGCTCTCACCCAAAGTATTTTACAATACCAGTCCGATTTTGGCAACAAGATTAAACTATTCTAGATTGATCTGGGATGAAAGAAAAAAGAGATTTTTAAAACTCTCGATTTTCCCCAAGTTTCAAAATCGAATCCCATTAAATAGGAACCATGCTGAAATCTAACGGGTACTGTAATGTGTCAAAATATTTATTTCACAGTCATGTTGGATTTTTGTATACGACAACCACGGAGTTTGTTAACAATTTTTACTGAAAATGTACTTTTCCTGGCGACACGCTCGCCCACACTGAAAATTAAATTTCATTTTTATTACGAAATCGAATGTAGAACTAAATTGATTTGTACTACTACCTTCGTATTCAATGCCACAATGCTGTTAAATAACTGTTAAAAGCACGAAGCATTAGTTGACACAGAAAGAACACTCGTTCATTGAACGAAAACAATACAAAATGCTACGAATATTTTGTTATCAATAAGAATGCATGGTTACATGATTGACTGACAGAACATCTATATCGACTCAGTATGTAATTGAAAAAAAAAAGCGCAAACCACGAGGAGTTGTTCGGAATTTTTTTTTAATATTTCTGAAATGAGGTTCGAACCTGTATTTTTGGGAAGACTTGTTATAGAATCCGTGGTTGATCTCACTAAGCCATGGTGACTTACTTGATTAATGAGTATGAACTTATAACTCTCGATAGCGCTTGAATTTTTATTTTGGGATAAATCAATGATTCCAGCCCACCCAAGCAGCAAAACCAACATGTAAGAGTACGATTGAAGAAAAGCAATGATAAGCAATCTCGAATCTTCCGGTGCGCCTCCAAGCATCTTACTATGAAGTACCAGGTGGGTCTGCAATGGTGGACTGCCGGTCGATCTGCCAAATTTGGAAGACGTCTACATTGAGTTATCTCAAATTATAATAATCCATCCACTATATCACAATATATTGGGATTGGTTGAGCAGATTGGAGATAAGGAAATCATTAGGTATAGGAACCAGTCTCCCCCGGTTGGTGCTAAACGGATGAGCCTGGACATCAATAGAATCATAAAGTTGCCAGAAGGCACGAAATGCATCTACGCACTCTTATTTTTACCAAATCCCTCAATCGCAAATTTAAATGGATTAGCATATGTTGTTCTTAAGAAGCCTCTACTTGATTGATACAGTTGAAAAAATTGAAAGTTTATGAAAAAGAGTATGCCTCGAGCATCGGCTGTAAAAGGTTGTGTCGATGCTTAATTCCGCACTATTTTGCTATCCGTCATGGCGCGTTTCGTATTGTTTCGGTTATCTATAATTCAGCGATGCGAGTGATCGAGTGAGCATAGAAAAAAAAAACTACAAAAATGCTTCACGGTGAGATGCAGTAGTTTGCCGGGCTGGTGGACCGGTGGTGAGGATCACAATTAATTTTCATCCATAATATTGGTTGCCATACTCGCCGTGTCACTTGGAGAAAGTAAGCCACTATACTTTTTTGTGAGTGGCTCCAATACCATCCTCACTATTGGTTTAAATCGGTTCAAATCAGAAATCGGTACTAATATTTAAATATTTCACTAAACGTCTGAATTCAGCTTATCGTTTACTAAAAAGAATCCTGCTGCCACCCAATTCTGTTATCCAAAATCCCAGTGAAAGTGCAGAGGCTTCCAATAATACGAGTATCACGTCGACACATTCCTACCCTTTTCTTATTTGACATGCATTCGGGTGCAGCAGCCACCAGTATTGCCCTAGTTTGGGATGACCAGTTTTTACACATTGAGGATGTCTGCTAGTGCTGCCTTGCTTTCTCACATGCTTATCAAATTACTGGTCTGAAAATCGAATACGATTCGTCTCGTTTCACCTGGATTATATAGTAGCATGTGCTTCATTAATATCTCTTGGATACAGAAACAATATTTCAAAATACTGAATCAAACTGTAAGATATGATTAACATATATCCTCAATAATACGAAACTACAGTACCGTAAAACGGGATATTATTGATCAGCATGGTAACATTGATCGGTTTGGCCCATATCATGAATAGTTCAAATATAATTTTTCCGTTGATACACTTTCTAACTATGAATTATAAATTATGTTTCTCAATCTGGTGTTATTTGACTCCCAAAATCTATAAAGTTGGTTAAAATATTACGTTTTTTGATTGCAAAGAACTGAAAATTGAACTGAGCATAGCTTGTTCCACTTTCAGTTAGCGGGAAAAAACCAATCAATGCTTGAATCATAGTTAACATTACTAGAGGTATTTTTTGAGATACTCTAAGTTAGCTAGGTTGGGTTAACTATTTTAAAAAAAATCTCATAGATGTCCGCTTTCTGCGCTGTTTTGCTACAATTAATTACAAAATCGGGGCGCTTTTTCATTTAGGTAAAGGGACAATCTCACAAACATTAAAAATAAATAATAAAAAATTGAAACAAACATTAAAAATCCAATAATAAAATTAACAGTTAGGGGGGGGGGGTGTTGGTAACGGCCCCACCCTGCCCCCCTCTGGCTACGCCTATGGCCTAGTGCCTAGTGTATACAAGTAACATAACTTGTCATATGAATGTTGAAAATAAATCTTCCAAACAAAGCTCATGTTTTTTTTTCTAACATCTTTTGGTCAAAACAGAAAAACACTGGGTTCTCAACAACAAAAGAGAAAAATGTGGTTTACTGCCGCTTCAAACTGCAAATGTTTTCAATCAACATTTTATTTTGATAAATATTCTAGTATAAATAGTCCATTTATACTTTCGGTGTTCATACAAAAAAAAAATGCCCTGCTCAACTGTTATTTGTCCTTTGTGAACTGTGAATTTGTATGAACTACAATAAATTCAAGGGTTTTTAATTGTGTGTATTAACAGATTTTATGCGTACCACTTACTGTGTTTGTGTGTAGTTTCAATTGGGCAAACAAATTTATGTTTGGCAAAAGCTTCAATCTAAGTAACAACTTTTAGAAATGCTTCACTCTGTTGTCGTCGAAAATACTGTTTTTTCCCTCTTTTCCAACGCGCTGCCATCTGTCGTCTGTTGAGTTCACTGTTGACAGCCGTCACCGTAGTCTAATTGGGTAACACCGTGGAACGCTAACCTGAAGCAGTACGTTCAGCGGCAACATCCTCCCCCCGTAACACTGGCCACCAGTTCCAGGTTTACCACTATCTACGTCCAAGAAAGCCAGATGGATTCTTTCGTCACTCCAAGCACAACCTCCATCACACGTCCCCCAATCCAACTATTCCTCTTGGCGTCCTCCACAATCAGCACCAGGTCACCGTTTGCGAGTGCCTTCGCTTCTCCGAACCATTCCGTTCTCCAGGTCAAGGTTGGCAGCATCTCTGGAATCTATCGCCTCCAAAAACAGTCAAGAAAAAGGTTGATCATGTTCCACGAGTTCTACACAGCTTATGAGCTACCGATCGGCTCCACCACAGGTTGTCGAACGCCACCCGAGCTTTCTTGCAGGTAATGGTTTGAAGTCAATGTTTCGCACTCCACCACGTCCAAAGGCAGGTACGTGAGTAGACAACTGATGATCCACTTCGCTGCGATTTTCAACGTGTTCAGGGATTCGTCGTCAAGCTTCCGGTCATTGTTGTAGGCACCCATCGTCGCCTGTTTGACAGAACGTACCATACGTTCCCATGCACAATCCAACCGCACGCCCCACCCCCACTCGTTCCCGTGGGTGACGACGGCGGAATGAAGAGCCACTTTTTTGTTGTATTGGTCAGGGTTGCCGCAAGACCTAGCTGAAGCTGGCTTCGTGCCATGGGAATTTGTGCCGTTTTCCGTGTGGATTTCTGCTGGAGCCCCGCGACGAGCAACAAAGCGACGAATGCTCTTAATGCAAGCATTCGTTGACAATCTTTACACCACCTCGCAATGCACTGCTCGAACAGTGGAACAGGTAAACAGCGCTATCCACCTTTTAGCGGTGCTGTGGTCCACTTTCCCCTTGCTAGATGTTAGGAAGGCGGGAGGAAGTGAAGCCATCTTTGGAACTTTAGGAACAGCTTTGCGTACTTTACAAACGGTACACCCATTGACGATTTCCTGGACATCTGTTCTGAGTCAAGACACATCATACCTCTACCGTATTCCGTTTACTACTGTTACCGAATTGGCGTGCCGAAACATCCGATGAAAGGCGTCTACGATCGAAAACATCATCTGATGATGTCTAGGAAGGATCACTGGAAATTTCGTGTCATCGTCCATATTTTTAGCTGCTTCTATTCGCCCGTCTACTCGTAGAATTCCGATATCGTCAACTAACGGCGTCAGTTGATACAACGCACTGTGCTTGCTCAAGACTTACTTCGGTATGCGTGGAGGATTTTGGATGCTTAAAAGCATCACCAGTTCTCCAGGGTAAGCCTGCAGTTGTGCAATCCGAATAAAGGTAACTTCTGCCAGTTGTATTTTTTTAAGTATGGTAATCAGTGTTCTTCTCTTAACCGTAGATCTTCCGCTTTAGTTTACCCACGCATCGGTATATGTAGGGCGTTTCTCGATGTAGGCGGTTCCATCTGGAAAAACGTTCACAATCCACTACTGATTGTACTGGAGTAGACGTTACAGACGCGTAACTCTTCCTCGTTGTTCTGTTGTGGCGTTTTCTGTTCCCTCGGGTTTTTTTAGGAACGATGGTCTTTAAAAGTAGACTCCGCCTACTTCCATGGATGGACCACTTCCCCATTTGGTGGCATATCGGCTGGATTCTGTTTTGGCGGTACCCACCGCTAATCATTCACGTCAGTTTGCTCCAATATTTCGACAATCCTACAGGACAAGTACTGTTTGTTCAGATGGGGATCTGCTCTGCACCAGGCATGCCACGTCGATGAGTCACAAATATCGCAATAAGCGGGTTCTGTACGTGGCAGACTGAAATTCCATTCGCGGTATCGATAACGGTTTCAGCGGCACCACTTTCGTTTTTGCTGTCACTTACGCACATCGTGGTGTTCCGTCACCGTTAATAACTCGAAAATACGCCACTACTGCGTATGCCACTTCGCTTGCGTTTAAGAACACGTGCAATTGTAGTTGACGGTAGCTCTGCCTGGTGGCGTTCGGGAAATAGCCTCAGAGAATCTGTATGGTTGATATTTGCTTTAGCAGGACCATCCAGCTCTGCCAACATTCCCAATGAACTTCATTTATCTCCTCATCCCACTATATCCCAGCGGGCAAAATATTTTGCAGCAGTATTTTTTCGTGGACCATGAGAAAGCTTAACAGCCCAAGCGGATCGGATAAGCTCATTTAGCATTTCAGGACGTGCCTTTTTGTGGGACGAGCATCACTGCACACGAATTGTTATACGTCGTCTTTGAGCTGGGTGCAATAGTTCAGGGCGTCTGCATCCGTCAACTATAGCATGTCAAGCACTTGTCCGTATTCCGTGCTTTTATTCAATAACAGGTGTTGGCTGCTAGCATCACGTAAACTGGGGGCACCAAAAAAAGAGAACACGGGGGGGGGCTTTCAAAAATAAGTCTACTTGGTTTATGAATAAATACTATTACTAAATACTATTCGATTGCTAGTTTTGCAACTGGAAACTTCCTCTGCTATGGATCGCGTTCACTTGCACCGCTTTTCCGTGACGAAGCTGTCTAGATAATCGTCGTCGTAGAGATTGGATATGATTCCTTCTACTGCTCTCTGAAAGTCGTCGGCAAATTCTGCGGCGTTTCTATTCTTGACATACTGCGCTGACGTTGGGGAATAGGTAGCCCCGAATGTGGCCACGTCTATGACGTAGACATCTGCTAGAGCCATTGGATTCTTGCGAAACAGGAAACACAGAGAGTATTGATCCGTTCCACTTATCAACATTTGATGGAACATCTCCATAATGATGCGCCACTGTAAGTTGACTCACGAGGTTGATCCGGGCCTTTGAGAAGCATTGGATATAGAAAAATCCCATTAATGTTGCTGCGGCATCCCAGATTAGACAAATCTGTTCTGGTTTCTTTGGATTCAAAACCGCTCTCAGTAGTGAATACCAGACCCGTCTAGGATCGGTTGCCTTCAATTCGTCCTTGCTAGCTTGTTGTGCGTTGCCCTTTTTCTGGTATTCTTCTTTCTGCCGGTGTATATTCCCCTTCAACAATGAATCCCTCTCCAGCTGACGCTTCAGGCACTCCAGTCTTTGCAAACCCATTCCATTATGGCGACCGATTCGTTGCTATCACCCTCTTTCACTTTCAACGGAATGGTAAGTTGAACATTATTTACATCTATCAGCAACTGATGGACTATGTTTTCGTATCCAGAAACGTCTCTGAGGTGCTTGAATTTGTCCACGAAATTGTGGATTTGCAGTGTCTGCCAGAGGCAGGGCGAGTTTTTTCACGGTAATTACATCCTCTCTAGTATGTTATGCTTTTCATTGTTAAGACCTGATACCAAGAGCTGTAGCTGCTTCGAGTCTTCTTCGATCCTAGACTCATTGCCCGTCCAGGTTATGTTTGGTGGTGCCGATTTTTCGCCGACACCTATCTTGTTTGCGAGCTCCTCTTCCACGAGCGTGAGGGACGACCTATCGTCCAGAAAGACGAATGCTTTGACCATTTTCTTCGGCCGTAAAGCGTTGAAGCGTGAAGAAAATGAAATAATAGCGATTAATCCTGCTTTCAATGCGCATGATTTCCAGCAGATTCGATGTTAGACAATGCTCTCAGCGTCTTCGGTCCACTGGTCGGTTGATTACTGCGATTGGAATACAGTAATGGCTGATGCTGAATATGTTGATTCCACACTGGGTAGCATTGCGATAACTCCTTCTACTGCATTTAAGCAGCTGCGACAGAGTTCAGTAGTTTGCGCTTCTTCCAACGATTATCGAAGGAAAGCACTTTGAAGCTGTAAAAGGTCCCGAACACGATGTTCTTTCCCTTTGCAGACCAAACACAGCTTATCTTTCTCCATCGACAGCTCATGCTTGCTTACGTGTGTGTGTGTGTGTGTGTGTGTGTGTGTGTGTGTGTGTGTGTGTGTGTGTGTGTGTGTGTGTGTGTGTGTGTGTGTGTGTGTGTGTGTGTGTTAATTGTCCCCTTGATTTTCGCCTTCGTCTTATCCGCACATTTGCCGAATCCTCCTTTGTCAGTTTGCTTGCCGGAATCATAACGCAGTTCATGAATTCTTCGAAGGTCTTCACATTCACGCAGGCCACTTTTCCCCCAGCTCCATAAACAAACACGGACTTGTCAGATGCGATTGCTGTCCCGCTGTATCTAAGTGATTGCACTAGCTTTGTACCACCAGCTCAAATTCGACCGCACTTTATCCAAAAACACGCCGATCTACGAACCACGCTGGAATATTTGAAACGGGTTTCGGAATCGCGCCTGTACTTCTCTGCCGGATCATTTCGATGTGCTGTCGATCCGCTGGCGGGTGGCTCTACTGACTCTATTGGGATGAATTGATTCCCGTTGTCGTCGCATGATCACCTTGCTCCATGGCCGATGATGCTCCTACTTCGATCGTTCCTCCGGCGGTCGCTCCCACTATGAGCGCTTCTCCTGCGAAGATTCCTTCAACAGCATCTCCCGACAAATGGCGGCTCACCCAATGCCGGATCACGATCCGAGCTAGCACGACGACTCACGTGGCTATGATTGTTCGCGTTCTCTTTCGGTTCAGCTCCATGACCTGAATCCATTTTGTCTGCCTCTAACGTGCGCTTCTCTAGATCGCGCTCTTCTTCCAGCTTCCGTAGAAAATTTACGCTAAATCCCTGTCGCTAATTTAATTCATTACATTTATTGAAACTAATTAAAAAGTACCTTCAAGAAAAAATGTCTAAACGCACAAAGCTATTGATTGAAAATAACATCATGTTTGCGCCACACTCTGAATCATCCACACTGCCACAGTTAAGTAAAGAAAGTCTCCCATGCAACAGTGAACGAAATACAAGGGATACACCTTCGAGTATCGCTTCAGTCGTTCGGCGGTCTTGAAGATGTTCGGATCAGCCGGTTTTGAATTGATAGCTTGCGGTGGCAGGGTGCATTGGCGAGCAGCCGTTGGCCAGATAGGCGTTGATGCAGTTTACTGTTGATAGCAAGCGGCTAGCCAGGCAACCATTGGTTATATTGACAAGCTGGCCTCGTTCGAAAAAGGCCTTGATGAACGACTTAGAGAAGGGCTAGTTTTTCCAAACAAAGGGATCCGGTCATCGGTTGGAAGACTGCGGCCAAAGACTTCGAAGCCGAAAAAGACCACCCCAGCGAAAAAAAGCTGCCCCGCAGAAGGACGCTGCCAAGAAGTGAACTTGGAATAAAATGTGTCACATAACCACACACTCAAAACAGTCTTTTTTTATGACTAAAGGGCGAACACGAAATTATTGCGACACATTCAACAGGGCATAACTTTTTTACCATTGAGTAAAAATCAACCAAATTTTGCACACTTTCTCATTGATGTGTATTGTTTACATGCTGTCAAACTCGAAGTCGTGTTTTTCGATTCAACGAAAATAGAGGTGAACCAACGCGAGTCGAGAGAACAAATTCTTTCCAAACACCTGGAATTTCCTGACCTGTCGCACCGGCAGTTGGGAAAAATGTTGAACATTCACCATTCAACCGTCTCCAGAGTGTTGAAGCGGTTCCAGGAGCGGTTGACGTTGGACCACGGCAAAGGAGCTGGAAGAAAACCGGGACCGGAGAACAAAAAGACGGAGGGAAAGGTGAAGCGGATGATTAAAGCAAATCCCAACGTCTCAAGCCGTGATTTGGCTAAAAAGATCGGCATGTCGCAGAGCTACGTCCAGAATGCAAAGAAGAGAGCTGGAATACATACATACAAGGTACAGAACTTCCCAAACCGCGATGAGCGGCAACAATCGACGGCTAAAACTCGGGCACGGAAGCTCTACGAGAAGATGCTGACAAAATATGGCTGCTGTGTGATGGACGACGAAACGTATATAAAAGCCGATTTTAAGCAAATTCCGGGGTTGGAGTTTTTCACCGGCAAGAGCAAGTTCTATGTGGACGACAAATTTAAGAAGAAGAAAATGTCGAAGTTCGCCTCCAAATATCTCATTTGGCAGGCCATCTGCTCTTGCGGACTGAGGAGTGAGCCTTTCGTGACAAAGGGCACAGTAAATGGCGAGATCTACAAATCTGAGTGCCTCGAGAAGCGCCTTTTGCCGTTCTTGCAGCAGTACGACGAAGCTCCGCTATTTTGGCCAGATTTGGCATCATGCCACTATTCTAAAAGTGTCCTGGAGTGGTATGAGGCCAATTCTGTCCATTTTGTTCCAAAGGACATGAATCCGCCAAACTGTCCGGAGCTGCGCCCGGTGGAGCAGTACTGGGCAATGATGAAGCGGGAATTTCGGAAGAGCAAGAAGACAGTCAAAGACGAGAAGGACATGTTAAGAAAATGGAAAAAAAAACTGAGAAACTGGTACCGGATGACACTGTAAAGACTTTGATGGAGGGCATCAAGCGAAAATGCGTTCAATTTTACACTCAAGGCTCCATCGATTAACTTTTCTTTTGATTTTTGAAGTAAATATATGTATAAAACTACCCTAAAATTTTGGTTTGATTCTAAACATTATAAGAAAATTGGCATGACATTTTCGGTGTCGCAATAATTTCGTGTTCGCCCTTTACCAACGATCAAAATTAGTGTTGTACTGTGACATTCCCACAGTCGTTAATTGAGAGCTCTTCCGATGCCTCAACCATCATCAATGCATGAATTTATATTTTGTGGGCCAAGTTCAGAGAAACCTCTCCGGGCCGCCACCACCTACCGTTACACAGTGCATGGCTCTCGAGGAAGTTCAGATTATTATCAAAAGTTGAACCACAACCACATGCTACTAGTTAGTAAAATGTTATAGTCTTCTTAAATCCTATTTTACTCTCGTTTCATTTAACAATCACGGTTATTCATTCATTTTCGTGTATTTGTTTCTTTGGCTTTCGGCATGTTTTTGTGGTTTCATTTTACATGCTAAATGACTTGCATTGCTGGTAAATTTTATAATTCTTCAACCTGAACTAACTACTACTACTTCTTAACATAACCGTATTGGTTTCATATATGAGATTTTTCTATGGACTTTTGCTTTGTCTGCACTTGATGTTTTTCACTAGTTCAATTTCGCCTATTTCGTGAATAATTGTGACTTGAGTGAATGAGTTCCTTATCGAATGAGAGCTCTAATTGTTTTCACCAACATTAACTAACTATGATTGTTTTGCAGTTTCTAGATGCAACGTTCAAAAGTAAGTGTGTCCATATCTCGACTCTCTTTAAATGGGGTTTGGGTCCTGAAAAGGGCAATTTTCCTGTTGCTTGAGTTGAGAAGATGTGAATTTAATCTCCGAAACCATACAGCGTACGCCCCTGCCGCACTAATGAAAACTTATTATTCCATTTTCACGCTGGTGTCTGGCGCAACAACTAAGGCCCACCCCCTTTTGTAAAATTTGTTTCGCCTTTGTTGCTACCCGCTTCTTTTTATAAAATTGTACCCGACGCCATTATATAAAACGGGCCCGGCATTGCAAGCTGCCGTAAGTGAAACACATCAGCTCTCAGCTTAAGGTTAAGGGAAAGGGAAAGTTCCGCTCGAATCGCGTCGGATTGCAGTTCCCAGTTAGTCGCATTCATCGTCCACTCCGGAAGGGCAACTACGCCAAGCGCGTTGGTGCCGTTGCCCCCGTCTACATCGCTGTGGTGATAGAATACCTGGCCGCTGAAGTCCTTGAGTTGGCAGGAAACGCCACCCGTGACAACAAAAAGACCAGAATCATCCCACGTCACCTGCAGCTGGCCATCCTCAACGACGAGGAGCTGAATAAACTTCTCTCCGATGTACCCATTGCACAGGGTGGTGTCCTGCCAAACATCCAGGCCATCCAGCCTGGAACCATGTTCTCTCCGTCCGAATCAATTTGTGCAACTAAAGAGTTTGTTTGATTGAAATTGGCTGCTCCCCACAAGATTCAACAGCTCAGTGAACATCATGATGTTCAGCGTTGTCGTTAAATTCGAAGACATTTGTACAGCTAAGATATCAGTGATGGACACAGAAATTCTGATGGTTGCGGTGCACATTTCACCAGGAACAACTACCAAGATTCGCAAGTTGTTCAGGTATGCTTTGCCAGATATGCCAATTGTGTTAACTGGAGCTTTTTATATTTATGTTTCCAAACATAAAAACATTGATTTTCTGAATTTTAATACATTTTAAACTTACTTTAGCTCACCTTCGGAATGAAGCAATCACACTCGATGGTTCTTGCATATATTTAACGTTTGTTAAAAATATCAGCGTAGATGGCAGACGTTATTGTTAATATTTTTCATGTCATAGGCCTATGTTGTCTGTACTTACTACCGAAGCACCCTCCCCATTAAACCAGCGGGAAGTAGATATCGTGGAAAATTAACCGGAATGACAGCATCTACCAACCATCACCTAGCGCTTGACGATTGTCGGTACTACGCAGACCACGCCTGGAACAGCAAACAACAAAATACCAAACGGCCCTTCTCAGAGCCACTTCATGAGTTCTAAAGAGTTGAATACCATGATTTTCATATACAGTATCCTAAAACACTTAAAAACTAATATGATATGCTTTTCTTCCACGGAACAGAACCAATATCAACGACCCTTACGACCGTCTACCAAATCATCACCTGGTACTCGACAATTGCCGGTATAGCTCGGACCATTCTAGGAACAGACTAACGAAATACCAAACGACCTTTTCAAGAGTTGTAAAGGGCTGACTTCCATAATTTTCGGGAAGAACCAATAGTAAAGCCACACACAGTAATAGCATAAGGTTTTATGGTACTTTAGACTGAATAAAATATAGTAGTAATTTATTATTTAGATGACATTAATTTCTTCACATCAACAAAAGTCTTACGGCAAGTTTGCCAGCGGCTATTAAAGCACTTACAACGGACGCCTTTAAGGTATAAGGAAAAGGCGAGGTAGATATCAAGCATAATATTTGTTTTGGACTCAGGATAGGTTAGGTACAAGATATGTTAGCTGTAGGTACAAGTGTTTGTATTTAGAAAATAGGATAAATACAGCAGGTGGCGATTTAATTAAAGATAAAACTGGCCTTTTTACGACTTAACTATCACATGGCGAATAATCAACAAGTTGAAGTTTTTTTATGTGATTGTTGTGGATCAACCTGAAGCACAGTTGATATATTACTGTCCTACATTGCAGACGTTTAAATAAGCGTATCTGTCAAGATAAGCAATAAATTCCAGCAATAAATTAGTTAGAATTAAATGGAAATTACTAATCATTCTTCTTATTTTCTAGTTTCAAATTCTTTGTCTTTTTCAAGTTCAGTTAATACAGAATACAGGAAAAATATTCAGCTAAGCTTCCTTTTCACCGAATGCGAATTGCCGGGTCTTTCGTTTAACACCTGCCATAAGATTTTGTACAGTCTCTTTGTCCACTTTAGTTGCCGCAGAACGCCAGTTTGCCTTGAACTGTTTCTCGCTCACTACAGCTTTTTGAGTCTTTTTAAGGTTCCGCTTGACGATGGCTCAATATTGTTCGATTGGGCGGAGTTCTGGCGTGTTGGGAGGGTTCTTGTCCTTGGGAACCACTTGAACGTTGTTGGCAGCATATCACTACTCCATGGCCTTTTTTCCGTAATGGAAAGGTGGCAAATCCGGATAGAACGGAACAATTGTGTCGCTTCAGGAAGCGGTAGACGGTTTTGTAGGCACTCGCTCAGATAAATTTCCTAGTTGACGGTCCCGGTCGCAATGTAAACGTTGCTCTTCAAGCCACAGGTACAGATGGCCTGCAACACCAGATAATTCTTCGCGAACTTTGACAGTTTAGTGTGCTTGAAAATATCTGCCACCTTTTCCCGTCCGGTTACCGTATAAAATTCCTGATCAGGAAGCTGTTTAAAGTCTGCCTTGACGTAAGTTTCATCGTCCTGTACCACGAAATCAAACTTCGTCAGCATCGTCATGTACCACTTTCTCGATCGTGAGTTGACAGTCCTGTTTTGTTTATCGTAGCGATCTGAGTCCCACGGTCTTGTAAGGCGTCACTCCAGCTCGTTTTTTAGCTCTATCTCAGACGGCGAGGTTGGGGTTCCGCTCGAAACAGCGGCAACTCTTTTTGTCGTCACTGTGGCCTCCGGCTTTTTAATACGTTGGTAACAGTTGATTTAGCCACATTCAACCATTTCGCCAACTTGGCGTGAGAGTAGTTTGGATTTTCGCCATGCACGTGCAAAATTTTGATGCGTTGCTTCTCTTCCTTCGACGACATTTTGATAACAGAAGTGCTAATCTCAAAATTAAAATAGAGGCATGATGCTACACGCACACATCTTCAAAATGAGGGGTGTGCAAACATTTTTAATGGACGATGAAAGGAAATGCGTCAAGTTTAAGTCGACCAAATTTTGATCGAAACACTCTTTAATACAATGTGCACTCAAAAAAATCGACACGTTACTTCCACGTGAAAAGCACGTAATTTTCGTCCACTGCCAAAACCAGTAATAAACAAGTGGAATTCACGTAAGAGTTACGTGATTTCCGCGTAAATTCACATTCTACGTGAAAATCACATAAATTTTACGTGATTTTCACGTACAATTCACTGGACACGTAATGTTCACCTGATTTTACTTAAGAAGATTTGGTTACGTGTTCAGGTGGAAGTTACGTGAAATTTCACGTGAAAACAACGTGTCGATTTTTTTGAGTGTGGACAAAGCAATACAGTGCGGCAAATAAGTATAAAAACAAACTACTTTCTGAAAATTTCCATATATCATTCTATTCTGTGTAAACCAAATGCTTTCCAATACATACTCAGCAGCAAGTTAAAAGTTCATCATAAGTAGTTTTCCCTTTGAGATGAGTCATTTCAAAACAATCCAAAAGTTTATTTTTTCTCATGGGAAATAAATATAAAGACAAGATCAAATATTTCAACAGAATCATTTATCGATTATCGAATTTCAATTCAAGAAAATAACGAATTAGTAATGTGTAGCATTTCCCTTTCAAGAAATAACCTCTTGCAGACGTCTTGGCAGAGAAGTAATGAACGATTTCAATTCATTCGGATCAAGTTTAGACCATTCATCCTGAATTGCTCACTTTAATTCTTTCACCACGTCATACTTTCTTTCTTGACCATAATATTTAAATCGGGACTGCCTGCCGGCCATTCCAGCACAGGGATGTTATGGAAGTCCAAGAAGTTCTTTTTGTTGCTGCCGATGCATGACAAGAAGCGTTATCCTGTTGAAAGATCATGTTCTCATCTCATTGTCAGCTAATGGAATAAGAACTTCCTCCAGAAGCTGGCAATACATTTCCGAGTTCATCCGTGTTGAAATGAAACAAACGGGTGCCTTTGCAGATACGCTAAATCCTGCCCAAATCATAACGGTATCTCCACTAAAATTCCCTTTTTCTTTAGTTGGCCTGTTTTGCCTTTCATCACACCAGCGACTGCTGAAACCATCCGGCCCATCTAGTTTTAACTTCTTTTCATCACTGAACACTACATTAGACCACTCATCCTCCCAGAACTGGTATTTTTCAGCAAAGGCAAAATGGGCCTTCTTATGACGATCAAGAAGTTTTGATGCAGGTGCCGTTTTCCTAAAGGAAATATTGGGATCTTCACTCAAAATTTGACAAATCCGACGTTTGGACACATGAAGATTCATTTCGGCTTTGATGGCACTCGGACACTGACTTTGATGGACTGCAAGTCGTTTGATTTTCCTCTTCATCCTCGGTGGCAGAATAGAAGGACGTCAGGGTCGCTTCTTAGTGGCCCATTTCTTACCCAACCGTGGTAATTATGCACGACATCCTTACTCCTTCCTGTTCTTCTGCCAATTTCCCGAAGCGTCAGACCATGTTCATGGAGGATAGTTACTTGTCCTCGCTCGAATTCAGTCAATTGATTGTTTTTCGGCATTTTTCCTGCAAATCCAACAACAAAAAACATAATGAACAATATTTTTCTGATATAAATAGCCCATGTATTCCTAACAGTACCAATTTGGACGAAAGCAAACAAAAATTGAAGTCTTACCCAACAACAACACGTCAACGGGGAAAGACAGTCGGGCGGTGAATTGCGTCTTTATATTTATTTCCTTTGAAGAGGAGATCAACAATTGAATCTTCACACACACACACACACACACACACACACACACACACACACACACACACACACACACACACACACACACACACACACACACACACACACACACACACACACACACACACACACACACACACACACACACACACACACACACACACACACACACACACACACACACACACACACACACACACACACACACACACACACACACACACATGCTGTAAGAGAATGAACCGGTCATGAACATTTTTCAATTCATATTCATTGATATACGTGTTGCTCAAGTTACTCTCACTGAGAGAATGAAACCATTGAAATCATTTTGTCGTTATATTTATTTCCCGCACTGTAGGATCATGTTATGCTAACACTTTATGTAAACCCAATCCTTTTTCCAATTTCCTTTTAAACCATTGCTAATCCCAACCTTTTCCTACACTACCCATAAAGTAAAGACTGTAGGAAGGCAAGGCATAAATCTCCCATCAGTTGGGAAACGTGCCATCTGATGCTGTCTGCACAAATATCTTTCAATGATAAATCTTACATAGTTGTAAGCAATTCTTTCATTCATCGATTGAGTGTTCTAGCGAAGAAACTAAAGCTTACATGACGAAGATATAAAAATGAATAATAATAGTACAACAGTATTTTATATGCCAATAATTGAAATGGATCATCATAAGTTACAACTACTAATTTAAAGTAATTCTCAGACAATTCTAAGACTGTTTCCATTTGTACCCATGCGTAGCTCAGGGAAACTCGTTTCCATCTCTCAGTGGTCTTGTTGTTTGCTTTTTTTGCTCTTTGAACGAAGACTGATGACCAAGTGGGAGCAATAATACAACGACTAAAGAAAATCTGCCGCAGCATCGGTTGGTGTTTGATTTTTACCGTAATTAGTCCTTATCTTCCGTGTAGAAGAATACCTGCCCGGGGAATGTTAACATTAAGGTAGTGATGACAGCACGGCACAACCACGCTATGAATATATATAATAGATTGATTACAACTGTAGTGGTCTCCTTTAATCTAGTCGATGACTCCATTACATGTTGGAGGAGGCTTAAGTCGATTGCCGAATTTTCCTGAGCGTAAAAGTGTTTCGTCTTTTTTTGAGCATGAAGTTGTGGCACAGGTATAAAATATGTTCGATTAGGTTATTGTTGAAAAGCTCTAAAATATTTTGTTGAGAGCCGGGAATATGTTTAAAGCAACGAGCAATACACTTAAAATGTCTACAAGAAGAAGAAGAAGTAAATGAGATGAGCGAGAGTGCGTGATTGAGGTTGATTCAGACATGATGCTGCTAATGGATTTCGTTTGTGTGATAGAGGAGAGGGGCTTAGGAATCTTGATTTGTTAAGGTGTGTTCAAATTGAATCAACATAGAGCAATATGTACATACATTTACCACGTATTGCCAAATGTTGCTGAATTAATTTTGTTAAATACAATAAACATTCCGATGAATTATGCCAAATGACCAACCATAGAGTTCCCTGAGAATTTAAAATGACAAAAAAAAACCTTGAAAATCTATTTTTTTAACCTAGTTCGTTTATTTGGGAGGCTCGTGTTACTTTAGGGATCCGATATTTCATTGCTTGCTTTTTGTTTGATAACATGAGTGACTCAATACTTCGTAGAGTAGGACAAAGACCGTTTAACGGAGTTTTACCAGACCAGATGAATTAAAGAATGAAACAAAGAAATGGAATACTGTAGTCCTATCAGAGAGGTGTCGCCAGCACTAAAATCAATAATCAATATGAAACTAGTGATTTAAAAATGGTTCACTGTTGAAGAACTCCTTGGTCCGAGGTACACCTTGCTACCTGCACCTCGCAATACATTCTAGTGCTTTTCGGTACCAGAAGCTTTTTTTGAGAAATTGGAAATATCCTTCTTATCAACATGTAACCCTAGGAGTGCACAGCAATGTCTGCTAAAACCAAATATGTGAAGAGAAAGTATTGATAAGAGCACGGCAGGTTGTGAAATTGAATAGAAGTAGTTGAAATTGAGCGGAGGGCATGTTTGAAAAGCGCCATCCGATCAAGCACACAATCTTTGCGTGGTAGGCAAGAGGGAAGGGAACCCCCTTGACAGGCCTGTCAATTGATGTCCACTCCTAGGGTTACATGTTGATAAGAAGGACATTTCCATTTTTTCAAAAAAACATTATAATTGATTACGCTTCATGCAACAACACAACAACATAATTAGTTAAATGTACCAGAATCTTTGTTTTGTTTTGATTGGGATCGAGCTTGGGACCACAGGACTGAAGCGGGTGTCATCCCCGAACAACAACCGTGAAGCCGACAACTTGGTGCTGCGTGTGGTGCTAATTTGACAGCTTGGTTTTCTTGAAGGCTATATGCAGCAAACACAATATTCGCGGCGGAAGTTGTCGTGTTTTGTCGTTAATTTTATTCGAAAGAAAAATCTTTGTGTTGTACTTAGTGCTGTGGTTATCGCAACAATTTTTTCATTGTTTATCAGTCAGGTATTATAATTTGTTTATTTGTTGTTATAAATTTCATCTGACATATGTTTGTCTTCATGAATAAATCAGTTAACGCTAGCATTAAAATAGTCTTCTTATAAAAGTAGTCAATGGCATATTAAAATCGAACAAGGAATAAACACTATTAAACGCATCGGCAGCAGCACGCAGGGGTTCGTTCATACCATAAAGATGATTACGAGGCGCAAGGTGCAAAAAGTTTCGTTGTCGTATCGCTCGTTCAGGGGCATAGAAGCACAATTGATTGAGAAGTTCCGGAGAGTCAATTTCACCGGTGATCACCTTAGCCACAAAAATAGCTTGAACTCTACGCCTCCTTCGTTCTAACGTATCGATTCCAAGCAACCGACACCGATCTTCATAGGCAGGAAGGTTTGACGCGTCCCGCCATGGTAGGTGGCGTAGTGCGTATCGAACAAACCTACGCTGAACAGACTCCAGCCTCGCAATCCAGCAACGTTGATAAGGACTCCAGATAACGACACTATTTTCTAGTATTGAGCGCACCAACGAACAGTACAATGATTTCAGACACAGAGGGTCTCGGAAGTCTTCAGATATTTTGAAAATAAATCCAAGTTACCGGTTTGCCTTCGCTATTACTTCGTGGTAGTGTGGCCTGAACGTCATCTCTCGATCGAGAGTTACTCCTAAGTCTTTGACCTGCCTTACACGTTGAAGTACGTTATCAGAAATATGATAACGGGTGTCCACTAAAAAATGAGAATGATTTCAATACTTTTCCATCAGAACAAAAACGGCCGCATAGAAATGTCACTTTAGATGAATGAATCGTTGCACTCTCCAGAAAATTTTAATACACTCTTATTTCACTCTAACATGTTCAGTCGTGTTCAGCATGCCGTCGAAACAGGAAGAACTGCGCGCGCGCGTTGTACAATTCTTTCAAGCGAACGAAGATCGTGGAAAAAAATACACGGTGGACCATTTTTGTCGTGAAAAAGTTCCGGTATCCACCGTATACCGTATCCTGGCATGCATGAGAGTAACCCGGAAGAAAGGTTGCGGCCGTCCAGCGAAAATAATGAATGAGAAAACGCTCCGCTCGCTGCGCAGCATGTTCAACAACAAGGATTCGGTAAGTCAACGGGAAGCAGCCCGAAAGTTCCATTGTTCGAAGTCACTCATCTGCAAGACGCTAAAGAAAGAAGGAATAGTGTGTAGAAAGAAAACCAGATCCCCAGAGTACACAGATGAGCAGATTCAAACCGTGAAATCCCAATGCCGCTGGATGACTCGGAATTACGGCGGAAAATCTTTCGTTCTGGACGACGAAAGCTACTTTCCTCTTTCGAAGTCTTAGATACCGGGAAACGACCGATTCTACACTAAGGACAAATCTACTACTCCTCCAAAAGTAATGTATAAGTTCAAGCACAAATTTGAATCGAAGGTTATGTTATACATCGTAATATCCGATAAGGGTATTTCGAAGCCGTGGTTCAAACCAAGCGGTTTGGCCATCAACCAGGAGGTGTACCAAAGAGAGTGTTTGCAGAAAATACTCATCCCATTTCTTAAACAACATCACTCGGATGGCAAATACGTGTTTTGGCCGGACAAGGCATCATCGCACTACGCAAAAAAAACGCTAACGTTTTTGGAGAGCCAAAATATACCATATGTCCCAAAAGACCGGAATCCGACAAATTTGCCACAGTGCCGTCCTATCGAGGATTTCTTCGGTCTTTTGAGCTCCATGGTATACAAGGATAATTGGAAGGCCAAGAACACCAAGCAACTTACCAACAGGATCAAAAGCTGCATCCGAAAAATCGATGTGGCTGCCGTCCAACGGTCATGTTCCAGCATAACGACTAAGCTGCGCCGCACGGCGGACCACGGACCATATGACAATATTCACTAAACTTAGTTTGAAGATTTAAGTTGACCCTTTTAATAAAATAAATCAGTTTGAACAAAACTTCACTGGTATTTTTTTCCTGACCCATTCTTTTCGTTCTCATTATTTAGTGGACACCCGTTAATCGAATTTAATCGGCTTGCGCTTTCGGTTAAATGAAATAACCATGCATTTATTGATGCAAAGTGTCAGAAAATTTAAAGAGCACCACATCGCCATATCATCTACACGTGATTGCAGGTATTCACAGTCCTCAAGACAGTTGATTGTCATGAACATTTTTACGTCATCCGCATAAAATAATCTACACCCTGGAGGTAGAAGATGAGAGAGTTCATTGATGAACAGCGTAAACAAGAGGGGTCCGAGGTTGCTGCCTTGTGGAACACCGGAGGTATTGGTGAAACTTTCCGAGAGCGATGAGCCGATTTTCACGCAGAGCAGGCGATTCTTTAGGTATGATTCGAACCAGCACGCCAAAGGGGAAGAAACACCAAGTTTTTTTAGCTTTGCCAGCAAAATGTCATGGTCCACACGGTCAAATGCTGCTTTCAAATCTGTATAAACAGCATCGATTTGACCACCAGCGTCCATTGTGCGAACACAAAGTGAAACGAACTCGGTTAAATTCGTAGCAACAGATCGTTTCGGGAAGAAACCGTGCTGAGCCGTTGAAATGTATGTTTTGCAGGAGTTGAATAGAGCATCGTTTATGATGATTTCAAATACCTTAGAGCACGAACATAGAGATGTGATCCCTCTGTAGTTTTCTACATTCCGTTTGTCACCCTTTTTGTAGACAGGAAACATGTGAGAAAGTTTCCACTCACCGGGAAACTTACTTTCGTGCAGTGAACGTGAGAACAGCTTAGCCAATGGTACGGCAAGCGAGTTAGAGCAGTTTTTCAGAATGGACGACGGAATCCCATCCGGACCAGCAGTATACGAAATTTTCAGCTTTCTGAGGGCCGACAGGACGGCGTGTTCGTCAATAATAAATGCATGAAAATCAAAAGCATTACTTGGAGTGTACTGAGTCGCGGATGCTATTTGAACGGAAGTGGCAGGGATGTCATTGAAGGTACTTTTAAAATGCTTAGCAAATAGCTGACATTTACCCAGCTCAGAGCTAGCAAGTTGTTCGCCGAGATGGACTGATATAGGCAAACCAACTTCTTTGCGCTTGGAATTCACAAACGACCAAAATCCTTTAGGGTTTCTACGAAGAGATGACTGCTTACGAATAACATATCGACGATATAGGGAACGGTTGTAAACACGGTATGCATTGCTAGCACGGTTGAACTGTTGCTTACTAAACTGTGTGCGACTCCGGCAGTGATGTCGCAATGTTTTTACTCTGGCACGTTTGAGTTGACGCAAATGGCCATTGGACCATGGGGGCTTTGGCTTCGGGCGACACAAAGGAACATGTTCAGCAATTATATCGCGAACAATGTGGCTGAAGTAGATCACAGCGTCGTCAATGCAATCGAAATCATCTATAGGTTGCCAATCGACACGGGAAATAGCAGCACAAATATCGGCATGATTAGCACGGCGGTAGTCGTACATCTGCGAACCATCGGCGTAATCGTAAAACGTTATCGATTCAGGGAGGTCAACCACCACGTCCAAAGCTGGATGGTCGGCGTCGAGAGAGATAAGCGGGTCAATAGCTTCTGCAACTTTACATGCATTGCTAACTGCGTCGTTTCCAAGGACGAGATCCAAAAACCGTGAATTTCTGTTCGGTACTCCATTAAGCTGAGTCAAACCATGGAAGGAAAGACCGTCGACTAACGCACAACCGGAATTAGAAAGAACAGATTGAGGGTTGACTTCTAGAAATCCGTTATCCGTTGCTTTCCACTGCAAATACGGTTGATTGTAATCTCCAAACTGCAACACGAAGTCATTCAAAGCCAAGTTGGAGATTATTGAACCGATGGAATCCAGATGATCGAGTATGCAACTCATATTGTCCCGTCGGTCAGGGGGTAGATAAATAACTCCAACGCTGATGATTCGAGTAGGCGTCGAGATTTTAATCCATAACTGCTCAAGAGTTATACTCGTCGTTGTAGAATCGATAAAGCTGTTCCAATACTGGGAGACCGCGATCAAAACACCACCACCACGGACCTTTGAGCTGTTCGTTGCATTGCGATCGGTGCGGTAAACAGCAAACTTGGGGCCAAATAGCTGTGCATTGTGGAATCGTTCATCCAGCCAAGTCTCCGTCAAAACAATGACATCATAATCGCATTCGCTGACAGCCAAGAAAAACGAATCTACCTTAGTTCGGAGTCCGCGTACGTTTTGGTAATAAATCCGCATAGCAGAAAGAGGTACTATGTCATTGTGCACAATAACATCAGTCGAGCAACCTCTAGAACCGTCAGAGATGATGTTTCCAGGCGACGGCGACTCAAAGTTGGATAAGGCGCCAGGTGCACACCTGGGTTGATCACTAGAAGCGATAGACGTTACCGGAAGGAAGTTGTTCGAATCGCAATTATACTTGCCTGTGTGGACGGTTTGGAAGACCCTCTTTCCATACCCAAACACAGGACCGGGATGACTGTTGGTCGCTGGCTGCAATGGCTCGACTGTGATGAGAGGATTGGAGGCTTCCATGAGGCTTGCAGGCATACATCCCGGAGGTACGACGAGCATCAATGGATCGGTTGGTCTATCATTCAGTTGGTTGCATGAAGTGGTAGTGTGGAAGACCCCGTCTCCAATCCCAAACACAGGGCCGGGACGTCTGTTGAGCGCTGGCAGGAAAGGCTCGACTGTGTTGGGTGGGTAAGGGGCTTCCAAAAAGCGAGATGTGTTGCGTCCCGGAATAACATTGTTTAGTTGACGGTGGTAACTGGCGATGGTGAAGCTTGGGGTACCAGTAATGGTGTCACTACTCTCCTGATTTTTGACGGAACCCGAAAATCCTGGGAACCGTAATCCTCGAATTCACGGAAAACCAAACCTTCATACCAAGTCGATGGATCAAGAGCTTTATCCTTAAGTGACGGGTCGAGTCCTATTTTGAAGGACACGAAGGAAAGCGTGTTAGTTTCCTTTCCTTTAGTAATAAGTTTCACCACGGGCGGGTTATCTTCTATCTCAAGATTGGCTTTAACTAGAGCAGCAACTGCTTCAATGCTGACGTCGGGTCGGATTCTCGACAGATACAACCAAAACTTTTTGGCCAGATCTTGGCTGCATATGGGAATGGTGACATCATTCTCCTGTGGTTTTTTGCTACCCATGCGGCAGTCAGAGGCTGGCTTGTCTGCATCAAAAACGCGACGAGGACGTTTTATAGTTCCTACATGCTCAAGTGTAGGCCAATGTGCAGTCTCAGCAGGAATCAATTGAGCGACAGGCTTAGAGTTTAGTTTCTTAATTTCACTCCTCAGCTCGGTTATTGCTGTTGTAAGTGAACAAAGAGGTGAATTCTCATCAGCTTTGTTCGAGATCGTACGGAAGTGCGAATTCTCAAACAGTTCCGCGCACCCATCACACATCCAAAATAGATTTTTTCGATGGGATGAGAAGTACGAAAGCAGTGCACGTGTAACACCTGAACAGGTATTCATGTGAAAAGTAGCCCCGCAGTAGCCACGGCAGACTACGTAATCGATACCCGTAATTGCCTCGGTGCACTTTGCACAGTGTTTTGCCATAGTGATGCGCCTAAGCGTATACTGTACAACAGCCGATGTCAAGCAGATTCGTGCAGATGGAAAGCTCAGCAATGTGAATAGAAGCTTGCAGTGAATTCCGTCAGATGTCGCTTCAGAAAAAAAAAATCGGCGTGGGGGGAGTTAGCAGTGACGTGGGGGGAGCAAGGCACAATAGCACTAAACAAAAACACAAACACTCCGATCGTCCGTCGAAAATTGTTTGAATATTATCACGGCGGCGACGTAGAACGAAACAAATTTACACGATATGAATTGATGACGCATAAACTTAGAACAAAACA
The DNA here is from genome assembly GCA_024533555.2 of Aedes koreicus. Taxonomy (NCBI): domain Eukaryota; kingdom Metazoa; phylum Arthropoda; class Insecta; order Diptera; family Culicidae; genus Aedes; species Aedes koreicus. The sequence continues at coordinate 51,946 of JAHHFK020002366.1, read as the reverse complement.
ACCGAATAATGATTTTACAACATAGACGACACAAGGAAAAGTTAAAAATTCACGACCGAATATCAGAAAACTTTCGTTATAGCAGAGAGCTTTATAGCGTTATAATGTTTTATCTAAGTTACTGATACTAGTAGTTTATTAAAAGAAATGTTGTTATTTTACCAATCCATTGTGAACCGAGCTTAAAATTTTTAAATCGTCACCAGCGCCACACCAAAAGCGGCACGCTTCAAGAACTAACGCTTTCTTCAGTCCTCTGCTTGGGACTGATGTGCTGGTACTTCCTGAGCCTAAAAACATATTCATTTTCTTCTTGGCTATCTAGCCCCTGCTTAAACGTTAAACAAAACAAACTATTATATTCAGCAAAAAAACAACACAAACAGATTCTTATGCAAGACATTTGGCGAAACACATAAATCGACTGTATACAATAATCGGAACTTACAGGGTGCGGAAGGACAAAATGCAAAAAATCAGGGTATTCCTTGAAATCCAAAGTTCAACTACTTTAAGCCAGAATATCAACATTATCGAGTTCAGTTATCTTTATTTAGTCTTTTCATTAGCTTTAGATTGTAGTTTGTTCAACCTGTATGTTGTTTTGTTTTAATCTGTGTTTGTGTTGTTTTTTTTCTCAAAAATGTTCAAGTCAAAGGAAAATCCACAAGTTGTATAGGTATAAATTTTTACATAATTTAGAATTTAAAATAAATGTGTTATGTAAACCATACTTCAAGTTCCCACCCATCTTCCCATCCGTTGAATTGTTATTCCTATGAACCTATAGACAGCCGTGAGTAATCGGTTCTATCACCTTAACTTTAGTTTTAGGATAACGGATGTATATAAATATCAAAACTTAGCTCTTTAAAGTTGACTCGGATCAAAGTCCGGAATGGCCACAAATATTTCGGCCAAGACTCCATGTTTTCCATCAGAAATCGTTGGTCCAATTTGACGTGTGACATGGCGCTCCATCCTCTTATAGCACAACGTATTGATCCTCAGGGAAGCACTTGGTCCTTCAAAATACCGATAAACACTTCTTTTTTTTTGATTTCATCACCAGCATCAATCAAAACAGGCAGTATTTTAAAACCATTGGACACCAACTAGCCAGACATCATGATACCAGCCGGATGTTTCGTTTGGAATCTAAACTTCATTTTTTCCAGAACATCTTCAAGTTTTTTGGGTGAAATGAACCGGTCTGTGCGGCTGTTGGACACAGCATTGATCCATCATCCATCAATCAGACCAAGGCCAGGGTGGCTTCTGCTGTTTACAGAAGTTCTCTCCATTTTATTCAGTCCATGACTGCTCTTCGCCTGCCTTGCAGCCTGCGAAGAGTGCGCAGGTCACCTTTTAACGGGTGGCCAAATAACGGGAATGATTTCGATACTTTTCTATCAGAACAACACAGCCCTCAGAGCAATAACACCTTATATAAATGAATCCTTACAATACTCAGAAAATTGTTACACACACGCTTTCACTCCAACATGTTTAGTTATTTACAGCATGCCGCCAAAATATAAAGTACTGCATGTGCGCATTGTACAATTCTTTCAAGTGAGCAAAGATCGTGGGAAAAAATACACCGTGGACCAATTTAAACGTAAAAATGTTTCGAAAACCATCAAATACCGTACCATACAACCATGGCAGTAATCCGGAAGAAAGGTTATGGCCATTCAACGATTATGGATTATGGATTATGGATAAGAAGACGCTTGTTGTGCGCAGCCAACAAGGATTCGGTTTGAAGTAGTACATCGGTAAGACTTTGAAAAAGGAGGGAATAGTATGTTGAAAGACAACCAGATCCCCAAAGTACTCGGACGGATAAATCAAAATTGTGGGATCCCAGTGCCACTGGATGACCGGTAATACGATGGAAAGTCTGTCCATGTCCCAGATGCCCAGAAACGAATGTTTCTACACCAAGAACAAATCTACAACTCCTCCAAAGGTTAAGTTACTTCAAGCACAAGTTTGTGAAAAAAGTGGTGCTATACTTCGTAATTTTCGATAATGGGATTTCGGAGCCATGGTTCAAACCAAGTGGCTTGGCCATCAACTAGTAAGTTATCGAATAGAGTGTTTGCAGAAAATTCCAAAACATCGCTCGGATGGAGACTACGTGTTTTGATCGGGCAAGGAATCATCTCACTACGCGAAGAAGACGCCAACGTTCATGGAGAGCCAAAATAAATTATTTTAGCCAAAAGACCGGAATCCGACCAATCTGCCGTAGTGTCGCCCTGTCGAGGAATTTTTTGGTCTATTGAGGTCCACTGTATACAAGGGTAATTGTCAGGCCAAGGACACGAAGCAACTCATCCAGCGGTCATGTGGTACCAAAATATTTATTTATTTATCAAGCGTAGAACGAACCCTTTGTATAAAATAAATCAGGGGCCGTATTTTGGATCTCGAAACGAACGACATTTTGTACGAACGCTTGTGAGAAAAAGTTTTTCGTTTCGAGATCCAAAATACGGCCCCAGATTGAACTGTTCCTCCTTTTTGTTGTTGTCCGACATTTTTACGAAATGTCTAGCCCACCGTAATCGACCAATTTTAGCGGTGTAAATGATGGGAGGGTCTCCCAGCAACTGATGCTATTCTTGAGTCATTCGCATCCTCCATGTTCCGTCTTTCATTTGCATTACACCGTAGATAGTACGCAACATCTTCTGTTCAAAGTCACCAAGGGCGCAATTCCCATGTTTCGTGGCCGTAGAAGACTACCAACTTCTAACTACCAACTACTACTACTACTAACAGTGCGTTAGCTAGCAATTCACGCGTCTCATAAGTAATTTACCCAAATAACCACGAGGCTATAATAGCATGCATATATAGGGCATATGTATTACGTCTAGTGCACCATTGAAGTTGGATTAATGCTGAAAACGACCCCACTAAGATCGAACTAATGCTAAACCTTTTGTTATGCCATAAGACATTGCTAAAGTAGCATTATTGCATTGGTAATGCATCACTACATTCCTAAAGCTAATCTAACGCTTCATTACTTGATAACTGTTGAATTAAGGCGATCCCGCATTAATGATGTCGAATAAATGCGATCCCGCATTAATGATGTTGATTTTGGGTTGAATAAGTGCAATAATATAATGCTTGTGGTTGCTTGGGTACACACTTAGAAATTATGAATTTTACACGAGACGTAACTCCCGTGTGTAAAAAGTCGGGGAACGTAAAGAAAGATTTCGTGTAAAATTATGTCTCCTGAGACTGACACTTACACAATTCGACGTAAGATGTGTTTGATTGAATTTATTTTCACATCTCTTTCAGCTCATTCTTATGTGCTGAAGGGCGCTTGCATGAAGGGGACAAAAATTTACATGACATTTTGGTAGTGTGTAGTACGAGATAATTAAAATCAATTTTCAGCTAATGACTGTTAACTGATCATGCTAATGTTGTTAATGCGTGCATTAAATAAAAAGCGACTAAATGTTTCGATTTTTCAAGCGATCAACCTGCCGCCTGGTGGTCGGAACACCGGTCAGTAGTCAATATCTAGGGTTTTTTTTTCGTTAGGGCGAATCTACAATTGAGAGATTCTCTTCGGGCTCGCTCTCTTTCATTCATTACATCGCCATTATAAAACTTTCGACGGATTCTTTAGTACAGATCGAAACACAACAGTGCTGGCTAGCATACTCAACAAATGGGAGAATGAAAAACGTAAAGGTGATTGGTTTATGAATGAAAGAGAGCGAGCCCAGATAGAGCCTCTCAATTGTAGATTCGCCCTAATGAAAAAAAAAAAACCCTAGATATATACTAGTTGCCTATATACTGTGTAAATGTGACAGCTCCATCAGTTTGTTTACGGCAGCTATGACAAGAACAGTGAAACAACTTCAATCTATGGTTTTTACATACCGCCTGCTACATCTGGGCCTGAAAAAGTCGGCCATCATGGTACACTTCGTGTCGGCCGGATACAATTGTGGAAACATCTACAAGATTCTGACACTTCTGAAGCAGGGAGAGTCCATCGAGCGGAAGCCGATCGAGCGAATCCATGTTCTCATTGCCTGGCATTGAGCAATGTGAAGGGATCCATATAAAGGCGATCAAATATGATGTTGCGCCCACTCTACTCTACAGCCTCTGTTCCTCTAATTGTGAAATAAGATGAGTGTCTACTAGGCTTCGTCAAACAACAATCCACCAAAACTGACCCAAAAAAAAAAAAAAAAGAATAGGCGGCCGGGGGGCACCGGACCCCCCCCGTAGGTAATTGTTACCCACCCCAAAAAAAAAAACAAAAAAAAAAAACTAAAGATAGTGAAAGAAGAAAAAATAATAATAAAAAAAAAAAAACACAGCGAATCCATTGATGAGAGATATATCTGTTTTTTCCCTTTTTTTTTTTTTTGGAAATTAACGGGTTGGTAAATATCACAAAAAAACCCCGGAACTATAATAGAACAAAGTTATTCCGGCATCTGTCGAGATGCTTGTTTCATCGTAATTAACGTCTTAATAATTGGGGAACTGCTGTAGGTGAAGTGAGCACGATAAGGTTTACCGGTTTCCCGTATGACCATGTGCTACATGAATTATGGAGAGTGTGAGCTATTTAGTGGAATACATGTAACTAGAAAATAAGAAGAATAATTAGTAATTTCCATTTAATTCCATCTACCTTTATTGCTTATCTTGACAGTTGCGCGTATTTCGTCTACAATGTGCAGACTTCTTCAGGGTCGTGTACTAATACTCGACTGAATACTCGAGGAAGTCGAGTATTAGTACACGACACTGAAGAAGTCTGCACATTGTAGACGAAATACGCGTATCTGTCAAGATAAGCAATAAAGGTAGTTGGAATTAAATGGAAATTACTAATCATTCTTCTTATGTTCTACTTATTAAACGAAGCAAGTTCTTTTGCTTCAAAAACATAATGTGGACATTGCAAGTGCACTTTGAATCAAACCATAACCCAAGGGTTTTGAAATGTAATGATTGGGTAATATTTTTGCTCAAAACATTAAACTTCTATTGGGCTACTGCTTTCGGGTAAACACTACCAGTTCAGTTTTCTGCGATAAAAATTCGATCCCTACACGCTTAGATAAAAGTACCCAATATTAAGTTTTTCACTCATCTTGCATGTTTTATGCATCAAGTTAAAATTAGGTAAAAGATGAGATCGCAGCAAGCCGTGCATCGAAACTGACGTTTTTTTGTTTTTGCTGCGTCGTTTTCGCGAAAAAATCAAACAATAATTCGTAATATAACTTGAAATAACAGTGAAATCATAAAATCTCCACGTGCATTGTGTAAGCCGTCGCGAATACAATCGATTGCCTATCAAAATGTGTGAGTGTTGGTAGTATTTCTCCGTTTTTTGTTTTGTTTTTGTGCTTCTTCCCCGCACCCGGAAGAAGAGTTACATCAGCTTAGTTTTGGTTATTAGTGGTAATATTGTGAGACTCGGGCATACATTATTAGTTTAGAGTGTTTTTCCACTTTTTCCACTTTGTGAGTGAATCGATGATTATTAGCAGTTTTGAAGCTCGATATAGAGTCGCCTCATAGCGGGGATTTGCATTATTAGCAGAGTGTGGAGTGAAAAAGAGAAGACTAGTGCAATTTAGAGAACGGCCATTTGCTGCATAATTTTAGATGCATTCACCACGGGGTGTACAGAGTTTTGTTATGCAAGTTGCATATCTAGTGGGCGGCTTAGCAACGTTAATTTTTGCGCTTATTTAATCACGAGTGCATGAAATTAATTACGAATCAACGTCGAAAATTTTTATTTTTATGAATGAACAAGATAGTGTGATGAAGGATGCGGCCATGGGTGCGATCTATCTAACTATTACTATATAACAATAATCTTATTTTCAAATAATACTAAATACGTGCCGGATTTGGAAATTTAAAATTTCCAAATCTGAAAGTGTGTTGCAGTGCCCTTATCCAAATGATATCGGTAATGTTTACATGCGGGGCTTATTGTATGTGAAAGTATCCTCGGAATGGACGTGACTCTCCAGACATTCTGAAATGGGTTGCTGGATCTGCAGTAGAGCTATCACTTTCTAGCTCCCGGATTAAAGCTGCTTCAAATGGTCACTTGAATGATTGTTGTAAACAGATTTCTTCCGTAATACCATTGGTGGCCGATGGGTGTTAGATTGGACACACACACACACAAGTTAAAATTAGGTAAAAGATCAAAACATAATTTTGTTAAATAACATTTCAAACACCAATGGGTAATATTTACCTAATAAACCATCGAATAAATTGGGTGAAATTTACCTAACCATTAGTATAGAAAAAAATTACCTCTATACCTAATCATAATGTTAATGTAGTTGAATCTATCATTTTTATTTGCAAATCTCAGTACAGTAAATCAATAAAACAGCTCTCATCATTCCTTTAGAAATACCTTGGTTATTTGAAAGTAACATCGTTGCTGCAATGCTGTCATTTCCTCGATTCCACCCGGCATCTTCGAGAGTTTGATTATTTTTCGTTGGAACAATCGTTCTTCATCACATCACTTAACATATTCCCAGCTCTGGTCTTAATGAGGTCCATGTGACTGCTCTTGCTTCGTCCTCCACATGTCTGTAGAAGAAATATGATTAGAAATGCAGATCATATTAATCATCGTTTCTTTGAGATGCTATAACTCAATACTTACCTCTGGGGGAGCCTAAAAGGATACCTGCAGAGAATCGCGACGAGAGCTAATAATGCGTTCGCAATCGACCAGACGAACAAAAAATGACAATCATCAACAGCGCCGACGGGTGCTATGATTATCAACCAAAATTAAGTTAAAAGTAATCAACTGCCCATTGCGAGAAGAGAACGGGATAGTTGAGTAGCTGCAACTTAAGATTAAAGGGCGAACACGAAATTATTGCGACATATTCAACAGGGCATAACTTTTTTACCATTGGGTAAAAATCAACCAAATTTCGCACACTTTCTCATTGATTTGTATTGTTTACATGCTGTCAAACTCGAAGTCGTGTTTTTCGATTCAACGAAAATGGAGGTGAACCAACGCGAGTCGAGAGAATAAATTCTTTCCAAACACCTGGAATTTCCTGACCTGTCGCACCGGCAGTTGGGAAAAATGTTGAACATTCACCATTCAACCGTCTCCAGAGTGTTGAAGCGGTTCCAGGAGCGGTTGACGTTGGAAAACGGCAAAGGAGCTGGAAGAAAACCGGGACCGGAGAACAAAAAGACGGAGGGAAAGGTGAAGCGGATGATTAAAGCAAATCCCAACGTCTCAAGCCGTGATTTGGCTAAAAAGATCGGCATGTCGCAGAGCTACGTCCAGAATGCAAAGAAGAGAGCTGGAATACATACATACAAGGTACAGAACTTCCCAAACCGCGATGAGCGGCAACAATCGACGGCTAAAACTCGGGCACGGAAGCTCTACGAGAAGATGCTGACAAAATATGGCTGCTGTGTGATGGACGACGAAACGTATATAAAAGCCGATTTTAAGCAAATTCCGGGGTTGGAGTTTTTCACCGGCAAGAGCAAGTTCTATGTGGACGACAAATTTAAGAAGAAGAAAATGTCGAAGTTCACCTCCAAATATCTCATTTGGCAGGCCATCTGCTCTTGCGGACTGAGGAGTGAGCCTTTCGTGGCAAAGGGCACAGAATGGCGAGATCTACAAATCTCAGTGCCTCGAGAAGCGCCTTTTGCCGTTCTTGCAGCAGCACGACAAAGCTCCGCTATTTTGGCCAGATTTGGCATCATGCCACTATTCTAAAAGTGTCCTGGAGTGGTATGAGGCCAATTCTGTCCATTTTGTTCTAAAGGACATGAATCCGCCAAACTGTCCGGAGCTGCGCCCGGTGGAGCAGTACTGGGCAATGATGAAGCGGGAACTTCGGAAGAGCAAGAAGACAGTCAAAGACGAGAAGGACATGTTAAGAAAATGGAAAAAAAAAAACTGAGAAACTGGTACCGGATGACACTGTAAAGACTTTGATGGAGGGCATCAAGCGAAAATGCGTTCAATTTTACACTCAAGGCTCCATCGATTAACTTTTCTTTTGATTTTCGAAGTAAATATATGTATAAAACTACCCTAAAATTTTGGTTTGATTCTAAACATTATAAGAAAATTGGCATGACATTTTCGGTGTTGCAATAATTTCGTGTTCGCCCTTTAAGTTGGTTTGGACTTCAAATTACAATGTAAACGAGTTAGATTAAGAGATAACAGTTTTAAATAATTAATGTTCCTCATTATTTTTTGCAAACATTATTGATAACATAGATCTGTAAGTTTTTATGACATTGTAGTTGTATGATACTGTAGTTCGAAACAAGAGCAAAACAACCAATTGAAATATTTAAAACATCGCACACAAAAACCCTAAGGAAACCACAGTCAAGGAAACCACACTGTCGTCAGCAACTTGTCTTAGCAGGAATTGTTCTGCCAATCAATTGGAAATATCTTTATCGTAAATGTTATATAGAAGGGAGCAGAGGCACGAGCCTTGAGGTAGGCCAATGCAACTAAATTTAGAAGTTATCAGTTGTGCAAGTTAAAAGGCAAAAAATATTTGAAATTCCAGGAAGTCCACATCTCTTATCTGACAGAATTTCAATGTAAACTTAATGTCCACGAATACTGCAGCTAGTTGCTCCTTGTGTACAATTTATTGTTGTCTCTATGCATCGTACCTGGTTTGGATACGAAATTTCCTTACCGACCAATATTAGCTTTATGCTGGCATGTATTTTGCCTTCAAATAGTGAATTTGATTGTATTTTCAGGAAAAAAATAACTTTCCCGTTAAATACGCAAGCTAAACTTTTGAAAGCTGTCTCTTGAGTTGAAGTTCCAATAAAGTGCGACACTCGAAACAAATGAGATCCGATAACAACGACTAGATACCTTGAAGCACACTTTTGCCCTTTTACAATTTCTCCTACATCCATTGCAGTTGAAAACAATTGTCACAGAAATTTGAATAGCCACAATTAAATCTTAATTTCCTTCCTGATTCTCGCAGACGCTTACAATTACAGCTGCATTTTCTTCATTTCATTATTATTATTATTGTTATGATCCATCCATATGCCACCGCCGATGCCAGCATGAGATGTCCCATTTGCTCGCCTGCTGTGACTTTCTTCCCATTAACTGGTACTTACAGAATGCGTTCCGGCCCCTTGACATCGCGCCGGTCTTCCCCCATTGGACGTTTCTAACGGCATTTCTTACCTACAATATCGTTCGGGCCATGAATATAGAGTAGCACTTCTGAACGGTCCAACAAGTTGACCGAGCAAACTTTTATTTTTTAGCCGTCTTTTATATTCATTCTTCGCCGTTTCATCCACTCCATTCATAGGAATGATTTTATTAAGCTAAATTGAATAATTACATTCATTGTGCACTGTTTGTGTCAAGAGAGCGAGCTCCAGGTCCACTCCGGCACTTTGTCAACCCTCCTCAATGATGACCAGTAGGCAATCATAGTGGTGGCATGGCACGATGAGGGAATTTCTGAATTCGGTTGGAAAATATTCAATCGTTTGGTGTACTGGTCGTAATGCAATAAATGTTGTAGGTGTCCGTGTTTTATAATTTTCAATAAAATCTGCTCTACATGGAAAATTATTTGCACAATACTCATAATTCTACAAGCATCATCCAACGTGCATTCTCGCTTATTATAAAAGCAATAAACCCACAATCTAGCAAACGGAAAAGTGGAGGGGTGTTTTCGAAAGTGTCTGTCACAAATGACCCGAGACGGATAACGAACGGTCATCAATCAAGCTCGGTAGCAGTTTGCAACTCTCAGCTGGTTGCGCCCTCGTCGTTGCCATTATTGCTGGGACGAATATAGTAAACAAGCAGGTTCATCACATCCACATTATGCCACCACTGCATATACACCGATTTGGCCAGTTAAGACTAATTTTTATCGGACTCTCTGTAAATTCGAATAAAGTGGTGTGATTTGACGGGTCACATGATAGCTCCGTTCTGAATCGTGCTTTTCACAGTCAATTGTTGGTGCTTTTTCTTATTATAAAAATTGTGTCCAAAGAATGACTTGTGATTGTGTGAATTGATTTTGATAACAAGCGTTTTGTAAATTATAAATAGTTGGTTCACAAATCAAGATGGATTTGTAATATACAGTAATGTAATATACACCCCTGTTGTTAGTCGACAATGATGAATCAATCAAGGAAATCAACAATTTCACCAAACAAAAGAAACGTTTCTCTTCATCATGATGATTTGTTCTTGGGGAATCAATTTGTTATTCGCACGAAATCGGTGTTGAAAGAGCTTAATGTACGTATTACCGAGCTATGCCTGTATTATTTTTATTCGGTTATTCTAAAAAAGTAAAGTTACTGCTATCAATTTGTAGAATACGCAACAATCGTTTTGGATTGATTAAAGGGTTAACAAGTATATTTGATAACATCCAAAAATATGAAGGGGCAATTTTGAAAACAAATTAGGTGCTAATTGGAAAAATTAAAATTGAAATCGTCACGAAAAGTGGCCAGATTTTAAACGTTATTAACTTGGTTAAGATAATTTCTGATTTTTGGTATGAATCGATTGGAATTAGTAATTGGTTCCGTTGTTAAAAAAATGTTGTATTCAGTAATAAAGTGTTAAATATTAGAAAACTCATAATTGTGAAAAATTAATACTCCAATCGACTATGACAGTTACTAAAACAGACTTCGTTTTTAAGCACCTCTCGTATTGGGACCTTATAGAAAGTTTGTTGAAATTAATGACAGTACTTTGTCGTTGCGTTTTGACGTAAGGAGTGTATCGAATATAAGCTATCCACATACATTTGCGTTGTACGCATGTATTTGTGATGGTTTTTTATGCTCTGAACACTGCATGCTGTGCGTTTGACTGTCAGCTTTCTTTTGTTTACTTGTTTGTGCGGTTCAAATTCTGCGTTTTCAAAATGTCGCGTATTGAAAAGGAAGTGAAAATTAAGGTTCTGGACACATGGCTAAGTGAGAAGGGTATTACTATGCGAAAATTGGCGAAGCGGTTTGGAATTCATCATGCGAGTGTTAAAACCATCATTAATAAGTTTGGGGAACACTATTCTTTGGATGAGCTACCAGGAAGAGGCAGAAAACCCGGTTCTTCCAACCCAAAACTGGAGCAGAAAGTGGTATCTCTAATCATGAAGAACAAATCGATGTCAATACGTGATTTGGCCAAAAAAGCAGGAACGAGTGTCGGAATGATCCAGCGTATCAAGAGGCGAAACCACCTGAAGACCTACAAAAAGCAGAAAATCTCGAAACAAAGTGCAGAACAGAAGAAGCGAGCAGCAACAAGGGCCCGGAAATTGTATTCGCGTCTTTTGCAGCGTCCGGATGCATGCGTTTTGATGGACGATGAGACCTATGTAAAGGAGGACTCAAAAACCCTTCCGGACAGGTCGATTCAAGTGGAGAAATTCGGTCGAAAGGTACTGGTATGGCAAGCAATATGTTCCTGTGGTTTGAAGTCAACCATTTTTTAAACTACCGGAACTATAAATGCGGAAATCTATCGATCTGAGTGTCTCCTGAAGAGATTGTTGCCTTTATATAAGAAGCATAGTACACCTCCACTGTTTTGGCCGGATTTAGCGTCGGCTCACTATGCCAAAAACACTCTCAATTGGCTTGCGGAAAAGGGTATAGATTTCGTTGAGAAAAATATCAATCCACCAAATTGCCCTCAGCTTCGACCCATCGAACGTTACTGGGCAATCGTGAAGAGGGTCTTCAAGAAGACTGGTAAGGCAGCTGGGAACATGCAGGAGTTCAAAAAAATTTGGGCTCAAACGTCCAAAAAATGCGATGCAACACTTGTCCGGAATTTGATGAAGAGCATTCGATTCAAAGTTCGAAAATTCGTGAAGGAATAACTTAAATTTCATCCGGTCTTCATTATGTTTAGGTTTAACCTCGTACAATAAAGGATCATTTTTTTGTATGAATAAAATATCGGTTTTCAACAAAATTTAAAAGAAAGTTTGTGGATAGCTTATTTTCGATACACTCCTTAGACTACGTCTTACGGAAAGGGCAGGGTGTCAATTTAAGGTCTAAAACGAATTGACCATCACAAAATATTTTTACAAATTTTACGCTTATAACTTAAAAACTAATCGATAGATGTTCAAGATATTTACATCAATCGGTTGGAAATTTTCCCGCGTACCAATTCAAAATTATCCGTGAACAATTAAAAAATATTGAAAATCATATTGTGCAACAATGCGTTAGCCAGCAATCACGCTTCTCATAAACAAGTTAGTATCAGATTATTGAAATAAATTATCAGCTGTGTTGTTAATGCGTGCTAATGTTGTTAATGCATGCATTAAAAAAAGCGACTAAATGTTCCGATTTTTCATGCATTAACCTTGCCACCTGACGGTTGGTCCACCGGTCAGTAGTCAATATATACTAGTTGCCTATATATTGTGAAAATTTGGCAGCTCCATCAGTTTGTTTACGACAGCTAAAAACTGGACTCGGAAAAAATGAGACACACAAAAATGATCACCAAAAATTCATTTTAAATCGAATACATCTCAAATTTCAAGGGATTAAAAAACTATATATTAACTATGTTTTGGCATAACTAATTTATTGAATATTCTCCCCCAAGCTGAATGCTCGCACATTTCTCTTAACACTGCTCATGCGATCTTGGACGAGGCTTTGTCCATCTTCCTTACACATTTTCTCCCAGTTTTTCTTCAAAGCTTCATCGGGTTTGAATGTTTTTCCGCTTTTCTTCAACTTCTTCTTCATTATCGCCCAAAACTTTTCGATCGGACGAAGTTCTGGTGTATTTGGCGGGCTTGTCTCCTTCGAGACCACATTAACGCCCTTCGCTTCGTACCAATCCATTACAGGCTTGGCGTAATGGTACGAAGCGAGATCCGGCCAGAACAGCGTGGGACCACGGTGAGAGCGGAGAAAGGGCAGCAAGCGCTTTGGCAAGCATTCATCTCGATAAATCTGCCCGTTTATGGTGCCGGTTGTAACAAAAGGCTTGCTGTACCGTCCGCACTCACAGATCGCCTGCCACAACAGGTACTTCTTCGCGAATTTGTCCATCTTTCTTTTCCGGAAGTTTTCCGGAACCTCCATGAGGGACGTACCGACAAAAAACTCGAGGCCGGGGATTTGTTTGGTGTCCACTTTGATATATGTCTCGTCGTCCATGACGAGACAGCCTGGTTTGACCAGCCACTCACGGTACAGCTTCCGCGTTCCCCCCCCTTTTTTTTTTTTTTTCTGTGTTGTTTCCCCCCCCCCCCAAAAAAACACCCCCCCCCCCCCCCCCTGTTTTCTCGGCGACCCCCCCCCCCCAAATAACCCTTTTTGCCCCCCCCTCGGGTGGAAAGGTGATACTATCTTTTAATGGTTGGGAATCCCTGTTATGGTAAACCATAGGAACAGCGATTCACAACCTATTCTCCCGGATAATCTTACCTTTCTTCATATTTGGTGACAAGGCGGACAATACAATTATAAAATGGCGGAACACGAGGATTTTCTTAATACAATTAGTTTAAGCACAATAGTTAGGGTTTAGAGGCCATACAAAGATTTTTATTTACAGACGCGTCATTTAAAAGGGTTTGATTTTCTTGTTTGAGCTCACCGTTGCGGCCGTTGCAGGAACCGTTGGCATGCTTTGGATCTCCTTCGCGGTCTCGTCAATCCTCTACTTCTGGCTTTGATGATTCCAACAGTGGGGGGTGTGGGGCCTTGGTTTCACAATGGACATAGAAACCCGTCGAGTAATACAAAGGCCTCCATTGTAATGGCCGGGGTAACGATTGTCCGTGGAAGGGTATAGTTGTGCGTGCACTTTCACTTCGGTGCTCTATTTCCACAAAAGAACATTGGCTCCACAAGAGCATATACACTTTCCGTTTATCGTCCCTTAATACGGGACTCTCCGAACAATATAGGCTTTTCTTTGAATTTCCTATTTTACTAAATTTTATCGCGGACAAACACACTTGACTCCACCGGACAATATCACCCAAAAATAAGACAGCTCCTATCTTTTCTCGGGGTGTATTTATAGGATCCACCATGTTGCAGCATAATCGGTATACCTCCTCCACCCCCTTGACGATAAACGAACAAAGTTGACGTTGACGACGATGACCAATGATGGCACGATAAAACACGAACGATGACAGCAGCAAAGACAGAAACGATAACAGGAGCGAAATTGAAGGGCGAAAATTCTTACACACTAATAGTTACTTAGTTACTTACTGCGTAAATTAGTATGTCTCATACTAATTTACACAGTTACTCCGACAACAAGCTGCATGCATAGCCTTAACATATACAAATCCCTAACACTCGTTTTCGCAATATTATTGGAAAATAAACTGTATATACATAAATAATCTGAATTAAATAAATAATATGTAAGTAAATAAATAAATAAATAAATAATTGAATAAATAACTATATGTATAATTTACAATCGGAGTAACCAAATCAAACAAAAACCAATTATTTCTACAATGACATCAACCAAAGGACTACTAAACGTGAAATAAACATCACTCAAACACTGTAGATAGTGGAGACAGACATTTATTTTTACTTTTAGACATTTAAACGGCACGAAAATAAATAACAATTTATTCAGGCTAAACCACTAACTGTCCTTTCCACCAAATATTTTATTGTGACCAACAATGAACGGTCACAAAGGTTCGGGTTATTCTTAAAGTACTGCCTTATCTTCCACGCCTTCTCTGGGTATTCCGTTTTCGGTTTTCGGCCGCTTCCAGTGCGCTGCTCGATGGTCTTTGTCTCCTGGAACATCTTTACAACGCGGGACACGGTGGAATGGTGGATTCCAAGCCTTTTGCCGATCCATCTGTGCGACTGACCAGGATTATCGATCATCGCGCCCAAGATTTGCTGGCGTAGCTCTTCTTGTTTCGAATGCATCATGAAAACTACTTGACAAATCGCGATAAAAATTTTCACAAATAAACATAACACTCTAGACTAGTATTACTCAAAATTTCATTAATTTTTACTTACGCAATAAAAAGTTACACCCAAGACAAAGTGTCGCATTTTTTGAGAGTTCAATCTTTATGGCGAGAACAGTGAAACCACTTCGATCTATGGTTTGTACGTACCGCCTGCTCCATTCGGGCATAAAAAAGTCGACCATCGTGGCCCACTTTGTATCGGCCGGATACGATCGTGGAAACATCAATAAGATTCTGGCACCTCTGGAGAAGGGAGAGTCCATCGAGCCGAAGCCTTGTTCCGGCAGTCCGACCGTTTTAAGCGACCGTAGGATTCAACAGAAGCTCAAACGGAAGACGGAAGGCACGGTGGCCACTTCTTTCCGTGCGTTGGGCTAGGAGGTAGGTGAGACCGACCAAACGGTCAAGAAGTATTTGACCAAAATGGATATCCACATGCGGAACCGTCAGTCCAAGTCAGCTGTGTCGGAGAACCAAGTGGAAACCCAGAAATAACGGCTGAAGATTCTGGCCAAAGAGATCTTACCGGCGAAGTGGAACGTGGTGGTCGTTATGGACGGCAACGACTGGCAAGGCAAAGGCTTATGCTTGCATTAAAAAAAATTGACAAAAATTGTCGATTTTTCATGGGTTTACGTTCACCCGCACTGACAAAACTACCCATGCAGCATCAATCATAGTAACCCATGAGTCAGCAGAAAAAAAATAACAGCTCTATCAGTCGAACTCTAACCGTGATGGCAAAAACAGTGAAGCAACTCCGTTCAGAAGTGTGCAAGTTCAAAGAACGGCTCTCCACTGCGTCGAAAACGGACATCGTGATACGCCCGTTCTGGCATCTACAACATCTTGGCACTATTATACAACAATCAGAGCATCGAAAGAAAGCCCGGTTCCGGACGGCCGACGATCCTGAGCGACAAGAAGCTCCAAAGGATGCTGAAGGGGAAGACCGAGGGAAAAGTGGCTACATCGCTGCGTGCGCTTGGCCGGGAGGTCGGTTCACCCAGCCAAACAGTGAAAAAGTACCTGGCAAACATGAACATACATGTCAGGAAGCGGAAGTCGCGTCCACTGGTTTTGGAGGTGCAGGCAATGACGCAGTGGCAGCGGCTTAGTAAGATGGTCAACTCGATTTTCCCGGCGAATCGCGACGTGGCGGTGGTGATGGACGGCATGTTTTCGTCCGCAATGGCGAATGCTTCGGTGAACTGCCGGAAGGCCGCTCGCAAGGGCGTAGATTTTTTTGCAAGTAAGCTTGAATAATTACCTTCTATGGGAAATTTATCAAAAGCAATTATCTGTCTTAGTTTTTTTTATCACCATCCGAAAAAAGTCCATTTTTTTAAATGCAAACGATACTTCATCTCCCAGAAAAAAGAAATTAGCATCGATGTGAAGTACATAGCGCACACGATGTTCCCAAAGAAGGTATCGCTGTATCCTAGTGTGACGTCACGTTCTATTAAGTTCTACAAAACGAGCAAATTTTCGAACAGATTTGACCTTATTGTTTTCTTTTCGGTGTATCCATCGTTGGATGTTTTTCGCATTTACCAACTTTAGCACGAATTTTCACGGTGTTTAATTCATACCACACAGTGTAGCAAGAAAGCCGTCCTACACAATAGTAGATGTTGCGCTACCAATGTGCCGTGACCGAAACCGGACCTGATGGTCCAAAAGCTGTGTCACCAACAGCCAGCGATAGATGGAGCTTGCCGCTACTACCTGGTTCTATCCGGTACTAGCCGCCCGCGTTGACCGGTCACAGAGGGCCTATTAACGCGGAAATCTTATTTAATTTTCTCTTACGCTCACTAATTAAGCTTACCTGACGAATTAAAAATAATACACGCCCCATATTATATTGAGTTTAGATTAGCAATAATTTCTTCTTCTGTTTTAATTTTATTTCACTAATGTTGACTAATGTTGATTTAACAACTGAATTCAGTTAAGCACTCCACCATAATGGATTCAAAGGATACGAAGTAGCATGGTTATTTTTCAACCTCTCTTTGTATGGCTGACTTTGAAAGAACTAAAGTTCTCATTCGTGAACACAAATATATAAATATTTTCGATTGTCGCGAGCCTAAGGCAGTCGAAAGATTTGTTGGCTGGACAAGGGTTCGTGCAGTCGCCAGTCCTCTCCCAAGTAACATTGCTAACAACATCTAGCTTTATTAAGTTTTATTAATGTTTTATGAAAGCCACTTGAAATCAATTTGGTTTTATTATGACACCAAGTGGTGCCAATAGGTTTCATATTTTAGTCAGCTTTATGAGAACCTACAAAGCTTCTTTACAACGATCTTAAAACCTTGTTTCTCAAATTCCTTTTACTCCTATCAAAGGTTTTATTTCGACTTTATGAACTCGTAAAATGCTGTATTGAAATGCCGTTTCAGGACTCATCGATATTATCTTATTATGGTCAGTTGAAAAAGCATTTTAAAACCATTTTGCCTTCAGTAAATGCATTAAACGGCAAATTGGCATTGAACGAAGTCACCGTAAAACCAAATAGTTTAATAATAGTCATTGCGAAGAAAAATTGGCTCTATGGCAAAACTGTGATTTTTTTCCAATCGCTATATTGAAATATAAGAAATAATTGAAATGTGGAAAAATAAATGCATCAAATTTTCAATGGTATGCAAACAAACTGTAGATCGGAGACTAATTTTGGCATTCTTTTAGATAATCTCATCCAATTTCAAGCAATTTTCAGGAAATTCAGGATTAATTTATCGAATATATTTGTTTTAATTTGATTTATTTTGCTGTAAATTCGCATAATTTCCGAGGCGCATTAATTTTCGGCTCTTATCGTGCCAATATTCACCATAAAAATAAATGCGCATGTAATTTGGAGCATAAAACGCTATAGACAACTCAATTTGTTTTGGATATTTTGCTATCAAACAAAATTTCCCGCAATTCAAGACCTTTTTTTACTGCTATATGAATCAGAAGAGCAGAGAATCGAACAAAGCAGAACAACAAAAACCAACCTCGATTTCACAGTGAAGTTTGACAGCTGTGGCTATTTGGCCGCATTCTGGTTTTCATGGCAGCCAATAGGTTTTATGAAGGTTCTCAAGTGGTCATAACATCTTTCACTAGAACATTTTTAAAATCTTTATGTTCTTATAAAGGTTTTATTTACTTGTTTTCACAACCGTCTATAGAGTGGGCCATTTTGTACAAATTTCGGCTTTAAAGAAGCATAGAAGAGGTGTTGGTAGACAAAACAGTTTTGAATGTAGTTTTATCGACAAAGCCGGGAGGAGTGCTATACGGCGGAAATAAAACTAAAATTGTTACTTGGGTTGTCACGTGAAGTTAGGCGACCTTCTGACCGCAGTCTTCCGAAGATCGACTAACCCTGCTACAATCAAGCCATCACGTAGGCTATTTTCTCCGGGCAACCTGCTGAGGTAATCATTGCACTGATGGTGGGTTCTTATAAGATCTGTTGACATACCGAAACGACCAAAATATTAACATATGAACAATTATCATAAGACATCATAGAGAGCCAATATCAACCAAATATTTGTAGAAAAAAGTGGCCAATTTCAAGAAATCACATACTATCCTGTAAATTTGTCTCTCCAAACTAATTGAAATACTTTTACTCCTGACTTGCCGTTATAAACATCGACAAATCACGTGATAGATTGGCCATCAGAAATAAAAAGTTAATGAGATACTTTTATCAAAACAAATCAACTCATCTCAACTCATTCATTTATATCCAAAAATCTGATATCGGAGAACGAAGCTGGCATTAACATTCAGAGCATACTTAATATGCTTCGCGTTTGATGTACTGCCTTCATCCTTTATCATTCACATATCCGAACATCGATTTTGTTTCGATTTCGAAAACAGCATGCAGCATTATTGCTCAGACCTCAGGTCCATATTAGCATTGATTAAATCCTCATCAGTCAGCGGGAATCGTTACGTGAGTCTACGCAAAGGGAATGAAAACCACAGTATTAATTTGATTCGGTTCGTTTCGTCGTTTGATGTTAACGTTTCGTCCAGAGAAAAAAGAAGATTAAATTCATCTTCCCATTCCCAACCAATCACTTAATCGAATGTTTACGTCCACTGACTTCAGTTTACCATATTCGACACTAAGCGCTAGTTTCAGTACCTACTGTTTATGGCTTGACTAAAGTGTGATACGGTCAAAATTTGGTCAAGGGAAAACGCGTGTAAATCGGTGAAATCGTTTATTTAAAAAATCAAATTAAATTTCTTTTTCAAGTTCAATTAGTATAAAATTCAGGAAAAATATTCAGTTAGGCTTCCGCTTTTCCAAATCCGAATTGCCGGGCCTTACGCTTGACCCCTGCCATCAGATTTTGTACAGCCACCTTGTCCACCTTCTTCGCCGCAGAAAGCCAGTTTGCCTTGAACTGCTGCTCGTCCTTAGCAGTTTTTTTGGTCTTCTTTAGGTTCCGCTTGACAATAGCCCAGTATTTCTCAATTGGGCGGAGCTCTGGCGTGTTGGGAGGGTTCTTGTCCTTGGGAACCACCTGCACGTTGTTGGCGGCGTACCACTCCATGGCCTTTTTACCGTAATGGCAAGATGCCAAATCCGGCCAAAACAGTACGGAACAACCGTGTTTCTTCAGGAAAGGCAGCAGACGTTTATTCAAACACTCTTTCACGTAAATTTCTTGGTTGACAGTCCCGGAAGCTATGAAAATGCTGCTTTTCAAGCCACAGGTACAGATGGCTTGCCAAACCAGATATTTCTTTGCGAACTTTGACAGTTTCGTGTGCTTGAAAATATCTGCTACCTTTCCCCTTCCTTTTGCCGTATAAAACTCCTGTCCCGGAAGCTGCTTGTAGTCGGCTTTGACGTAGGTTTCGTCGTCCATTACCACGCAGTCAAACTTCGTCAGCATCGTCGTGTACAGCCTCCGGGATCGCGCTTTGGCCGTCGTATTTTGTTTATCATCGCGATTTGGAGTCACAACCATCTTGTAAGTCGATAGTCCGGCTCGTTTTTTGGCTCGATGCACGGTTGTAGACGATACACCCAGCTTATTTGCGGCATCTCGGAAAGATAGGTTAGGGTTTCGCTTGAAACTACCGGCAACTCTCTTTGTCGTCTCAGCGGCTTCCGGTTTTCGATTTCCCCCCGATCCAGACTTCCTGGCTGTCGACAAACGTTCCCCAAACACTTTAATTACATTTGTAACGGTTGATTTGGCAACTTTTAGCGATTTTGCCAACTTTGCGTGCGAGTTGCTCGGATTTTCGCGATGCGCGAGCAAAATTTTGATACGCTGCTCTTCTTGCTTGGACGGCATTTTGACAACTGAAGAGTGAATTCCAAAATCAAAATAGGAGCAACATTCTACACACACACACCTTCAAAATGAGGGGTGTTCAGGTTTTGTAAATGCAAAATTGAAAGAAATACGTCAAGTTGATATTGACCAAATTTTGACCGTATCGCCCTTTATTATTCAAAACTATTCCAAACTACTGCCGTACAACTTTATAGAATGTTTTTTTTCTTCTGGCCCCTCCTTGCAGCAATCATTTCCTCCGATGGATAATTTTCCAAATGTAAGGTGTGGCCCAGTTAGAATTGGATCATAGACTTTTGCGCATATTTCGGATATAAATTAACAAAATAGTATTCTTTTTTTTTAACTAAAATGTTCGACTTAATGTGAACATGCATCCTTTGCAGGCACTTTCGCTTCAGATAGTTAATGTGGGATCTCCAGGTGCCCTTTAAATGGAACCAGACTCCGAGATATTTAAATGACATAGAATGAGTTATCGGTTTACCCCAAATTTTAAGCTTCGATTGTGCAGGGTTATGCTTCCTAGGAAAAAACTACCAACTCTGTTTTCTTCGTAAAGAAATCGATGCCTAGCTGTAGAGCCCAAGTAAACAAATTGTCTAAGATATCCGGTAAGGATCCTTGTAGATTGACCCCATTGGGTCACTACGCTGTCATCTGCAAGTTGTCTCAACGTACAGTTGTCATGTAGACAACCGTCAATGTCTTTGAAATAAAAATTATACGACACAAAAATTATTCAACATGCGCCTCTTAGTATCGTCTGGGAGGTTTTTAAGCTAGTTGAGCTTGATCCTATCAGCCCCTGAAGCCGTATTGCCACACGAGAGAAATGCGAGAGAGAGTTTTACCTTTGAAAAATTTTGGCTGATCTCATCTATCGAATTCGTGGTTTCGTGTTTCTGGACAAACTTGAGAGTTCATTGGTCCGAGTACTCCTCGCTCTCGTTGTTCATAGTTCGGTTACGCAATCTTTGCACCGTGTTCCAAAGAGTATTCAATCGATGTAACGGGTAGAATCATAAACGACGTTGATGGATTCCGACGGATTGAACCCGATGGCAATCCAAATGTTTTTTTTTTTTTTTACATCACACAAGGTGTCAGCCCTTCGTCGAATATTCCCAATCGAATATGATTCTCCGATTTCGACAATTCTGTTAATTTTGATTTATCCATGAAGCAGGAGCTTCATGGAATCCCCGAGCATTATCGTCCAATGATTGCTCCGGTTATATTTGCTCCAAGTTTGGCCAAATTGATTCCACTAAAACGTTCGTCACTGACGGGTTATTGATTGAGGAATCCACCGGCTTTGGTAGATACAATAAAGTTTAAGGCGCCAATCGTAAACTTCAAGCTCCGTTTTCCGTCAGTGTCGCTGAATTAGCAGTTATACACTTTACGCTGGAAATTATTGCCTCACTTACACCGGATCAGTCTTTCATTTTCATGGATACTCTCAGTTCTATAGAGGCTATTCGCTCATTGAGGCCGGTAAAGCACTCCTCGCATTTTCTCATGAAAACACAGGAGCTTTTATGTGGTTTATCTTCGCGTTATTTTATCACCATCTTTGTATGGGTCCCTTCTCATTATTCGATTGTGGGCAATGAGAGAGCGGACTCGCTTGCAAAGGTGGGCGCTATAGAAGGCAATATTTGTGATTGAAAAATTGCCTTCAATGATTTTATTCCTATTTTTCGTCAACAGTCACTCGTTAGCTGGCAGCATAAATGGAGTAAAGCAGATCTGGGGCGATGGCAGTATTCTATCATCCCATAGGTGTCAAAGAAATCTTGGTTTGGAGGGATGGATGTGGGTCGAGACTTCATTCGTGTGATGTCTCGCCTCATGTCCAATCATTATTCTTTGAACGCTCATTTATACCGTGTTGGACTGAGCGACAGCAATCTCTCTCCCATAAACATATTGCAAATGTTCCATAGAAGGTTCAATATCATTCCTTAAACGTGTTGAATTGATCCTTAGAATGTAACGTTTGTGAACTAAAATATATGCACATGATCAACAAATTATTTAAAACATTCCATTAATAAACCGCCAATGGTCCATAATAGGTTTGAAAATGAACCATACACTTCTAAATATGGTCCATAGCAAATCAATTTTGTGCATTTAAAATAATATGTATGATCCATACATTATGCCGGAGTTATTCCAATTTTGGGTTTACATTTTTTTTAAATTTTAACTACGGGAAATATCGGTCCTAGACTGCGCTACTACTCAAATTTATTAACATGTCCGTTCCTTTATATATGCGGCTTAAATATTGCTGTAAAAGAAGGATCACTTTGGAGACGATTTTCAATTTTCAGTCAGAGCTGACATAGAGGCCTTTTGCGATCTCCACGTTCTTTTACGACCGCAACTGCGAGTACATGTTTCCCAATAAATTTGGCAAAGAGCACTAGTGCACGTAAAGAACTACGGCAGCCCTATGTTTGCACCTTTAAAACTGAAGGAATGATCCATGGAAAAATTGAAATTCGTTCTATACAAAACCCCCCTCCCTCCCCTCCCTTCTAAAATTCCTCTTTCCCAACCCATCTTCACTTTCTTTAATCTAAATGCATTCTTGACCCATAAGACTCTGGTGAACACCTATAAATAAAAATAGTAAACTGATCCCTCTTGAACCAAACGTCCATCAATTTGATCCATACTTTTAACAAGATTTAGCGAATAAAATATCACAAAATTCAACCGTTAACATTTCTGCACTAACGAGAAGTATGTGCATATCACCCATAAATTATTGTAAATGTTCTATGTGAATAAATTGCCAATGATCTGTAAAGTATGGTTTAAAAGGTTGATTATAACAAATCATAATGCTTCTAAATATGATTCAAAACAAACCCACAAACCAGGTGCACAATTAACATTATTTGATCTCCCGCAACTGCGACACATGTTTGTAAAGAAATTTGGTAAAGAGCTCTCCTGTACATAAAGAACTACAGGTCAAATTTATGACTTGTTGTTTCAGAAGATTTGATATAAATTGTGCCAGGCAGACGCTTGCTGTCCAACTCGCTATCGCTCGTCGGACCAAACTAAAAAAAAACATCCTCCGTTTGCGTTATACCGGGCAAATGCTTGAATCAGCCGTTTGCCTGGAATCTAATCTACGCTATCTTAACGCTTCGGATGTCGGAAACATCGACCGTTTAGTTCTTCAGTCCTCAATACGGCTCCGCAAAAACTCCGCAATTTTTAGTAGTAATATTTTATCCGGATACCTGAAAGAACGGACATGTAACTAAATCTGAGTAGTAACGCAGTTAGGGATCAATTTTACAATCTTTATGGATAAAAAAATAGTGCCCCAACCTGGAAAAATGCAGGCATAATTTATGGATCATGCCATATGGTTTAGCGAACAAAGCTGATTTACTATGTATCATTTTTATAAGCTTACGGTTCATTATTCATCACTTTATGGATCATTGGCAATTTATTTATGGAAAATTTCAAATACTTTATGGTACATGCGAATATATTTTATTGCACAGAGGTTACATTCTATGGATCAATTTTACAAGTTTAAGGAAAGTTATTGAACCTTTTATGGATCATTTGCAATATGTTTACGAGTAATCCGTACACTTTTAACGATCATGCCCTAGATATAACACGGTACATTTTTGACATTTTATTGCTATATTTTATATAAAGTATGGATCATAGTGGTGAATTTTATGGATAATTTCAATTTTTTTATGGATATTCACCAGAGTCTTATGGGTCAAGAAAGCGTTTTTCATGGCACGATTTTCATTTTTTTATGGATCGTTTGTTACTTTTTATATGCAAAAGTACGTTTGCCTTTACTTGGCAATTGTGGTAATAACTACGATTGTCAACCTTATCATCCTTCCCCTCTCCACAAAGACCGTGAAGAAGTGGCAACGGTGCTGATCTATAAATAGAATGAATTAGTGAACTTGTACATTGAAGATGTAAAGCTACTCCCAAGCTCCATCTATGTGGTTCTCTGTGCAATTACACTAGTTCTGTTCAGTAACGGAGCAGCAACTACAAAACGCACGGTCAATTTTTAGATATATACAAACAAAAAATAAATCTTGTCTACAGGTACATAGTTTTAAAGTTTTCAATTTAATTTTCTGCGTTACCTAATGCACATAAAGGGAATGCTAGATTTAGCAGAAATTAATGGGATATTTCATGTAAATTTTAGTCAGATAACGCTCTAATCTAGTCTATTGTATGGAAGATTGCTAACATTGTTGTATGGCGCATGAAAGATTGCAAACAATTTGTTTGTTTGTTTTTTTTTTTTTTTACGTCGGCCTATTTCCTCACATGGTGACAATCACCGACGCCAGGAAGACGACTCCACCACCTGGACCCTACCTAACGACTCATGAATATGAGCTGGGACCAACGGCTTTACTTCCCTTCCGAAGGAAGACGTGACCAGATTTTTTTCGCCTCAGAAAAACCACCGACGTCGACTGGGATTGAACCCAGACCCACTGGGGTGTCGAGTAGCAGTCACGCTTACCACTACACTACCGACGCCGGTAAACAATTTGGTTGTTTACGCTTCCTTTGGCTTGGAATCAAACGAGGGAGAATTTTGCGCGGCTGTTAAAATTCATTTTTTTGTTCTGTGTATGAACCTAGATTGGTGGGAAGAGTTGTTTTGGTATCTTTGATCTATCTTACTACACCTTATTACTCTTTAGAAGGTAATTAATGCTTGAAGATGGGCTATCTACTTTCGTTTTGAAGCAAAATACCATTTTCATAACATTAGGTTTGCTTTCGACGAATTTCACGCCAACTCATCCAGTGTTTGGCAGCACCCTCTCAGAATCCAGTGAAACTTTGTGGGTGTGTGGACTATGTCTTTTCAAGCAACTTTGCATACTTTGTGTTTTCAAAATTTATCTAGACTGCCAAGGGCTCAAGGTTTTTGATAGTTTTTTTTTTAATCAACATAACTCAAAAAGGACAAGACATAAAAAAAAGTGATGTATGAGTGCCTTTTCGAAACTTTTATGAACAAAAATGTAAAAATTGTCATATCGATTCTCACACGCTAAAAAAAAAAATGTATTGCATACATTGCAAGATGGGCATTTTAAACGTAAAAACAGTTTTTTTAACAACAACTTTTTCATGTCCAATTATTACCGTGTATCACGCAAACTCGTCTAGTTATGGTCTTGAACAACCTTATACAATCCAATAAAATTTAGCAGCCATAAAGAATTGAATGTATTGAACATCTTTGCAAAAAACAATAATCATCTAGACTAACATTTGAAAAGGGTCAAAAACATTATATTTCCCTTTACATCAGTAAAACAGTACCAAACATATACGTTTAAGTAAACGTCATTCATCTGCTTGTTCGTATATTCCTATTTCTAGGGGCGATTCAAATATGGCTTCTAATAGCTTTTGGGGTGAGTGGGCGGAAGGAAGGGCAAGATAAATAGATAAATGTATGAAAAGTTGCTTGAAAAGACATAGTCTACACACCCACAAAGTTTCATTGGATTCTGAAAGGGTGCTGCAATCACAAAGACGAGTTGGTGTGAAATTCGTCTTTACCATTCGCAGAGTTTAAGGTTTTTTTATTTTAATATAGTTTTATTTATTTATAATATATTTATTAAGACAACAGTTTGACAGATGGATTTTTAACAAGTTTATAACAATATAACTATAAATTATGACCAGCCTCTTCGCAAGACGTAAACACATTGGACTTTTCCTATGATGGAAGAAAAGTTCAAGAGCCCCAAACCAATGGGCATTGAGAGATTCAAAGCAATATTGCAGGAAATATGGATTAAGATTCCTAAACAAGAGCTGCGTGTCGTTTGTCTTGCTTTCCCGAAAGAACTCAAGGCAGTCATGAAAGCAAAATGTGACTGAATTGAATTGGAAGTCTATCATGTTATACTCTAATGTGTTAGTAAGAGAACCCAAAAAGGATTAATACACATTTCAATTCATTGCTCTGACGTATTATTTTTGCTACACTTAATTGGGCCAATCCTGTAAGCGCTTTTTCCATGACTAGCCTTGAAAGTAATGCAGTACCGTATCCTTTTTTCCATGTTGATGCAAATGCAAATAACCACAAATTTGAAGAAACGTTCGGTTCTAATTCCTGACAACATCCTCAAATATCATCGTCTCGGTACGCTATAGGGACAGGAATCACCCTACCGCAGAATGTTCCCTGTTATTGTGTTATTATGTCGTCGTGGTGGCACTACAATCATCAATCCACTACTCTACAAGCATACATTCTGCCTGATCCAGCTCATTCGACGATTGCGGCAGGCTCAGCATCCCGCACGACATGCGAGACGTTCACACATTGATGATGTTGATTGTATGCTAGCTCGATGAATGGTGGTGGCCGGTAGAGGATGATGCATAGTGGGATTTTGTTTTGCATTCTATTTCTAGAATTATATAGAACTCCTTCTTTTAAAAAAAATCATGTTAAACGTTTAGAATAATGGTAATAATTACTGATTTGCTACTAAATTAGAATAGGCTAACAAGGCTAATTCGGTTGAAGTGAAATTTAATTCGTATCAATATTCTAAATCAATTATTTGGATTCACAAATTCTCCCACAGTGCGACGTCGATGGCTGACTAGGCTGATAATGGATGTTCCTGCAGTAAAAGTTCAGTCCATCGAGTCATTTAAAGCGGTCGTCAATTGTCCGGGTCCCGGAATAAGTATATGTAGTGGCCGCCAATTGTCATATATTCATCGAAGTTTAGGCCACTCGAATGTTCTCTCTGCCATGAGGGTGTACGGTGGATGTGCGACCCGGTCCGACTTTGTATGCATGTATTGTGTCCCAGTGGACGGTTGCAGACACGAGAACGAGCGGGAAGATTCATCATTTTGGTAAAACGTTGATGTTACTATAAAAGTCCAATTGAGATGAAATCTAGTAAACAGTATGTCTTAATCAGTAGTTCGGAACGTTACGGCTGCAGTCGTGCCGGGTTTGCAGCGCAGCGAAAGCAAAAGAGAAAGAGTGATAGTGCTTACGTTCTATTCTATCCACTGTGCACTACAGGGACTCTTTATCAGCTGCAGGGCAGCGAACATTCTGCTGTTGAGTTGATTTCGATTATATTTCTGTGTATGTTACGCTGTGATGACGTTCACAGTGTGTACAAACTGAGTTCAGAAGTTCAGATAAGGCCAGATCGGAGGCTAGTGATGAGTGCGTGACCGAACGGATTGGAAACCGGTGCCATAATCAATTGTAGTTTTGCAGTGCAATATGTGGAAAACCAACAAAGGATGCATTTCGAACAAGCCTACCTGGAAACGATTGTGTTTGCTGATTGACGATATTTCAAGGATCACCATTTGGATAAAATCGTACAGCATCCGGCGCATGATAAGAATTCTTTACTAAGTACTAGTGCCGCAGGAGAGATTTGAACCCCTGCTGCCCAAGTGCTTATCGAAGAGTTCCGCTCAAACAACGTTGGAACCACCACGTGTCAATAAGACAGCCCAGTCCTGATTCGTTCGCTTGTTCGTGTATTGATGCAAAGGCATTGATCTGCCAACTGTACAGATTGATAGCTGAAGATGTGTGTTTTGACTGCCAAAGTATAAAAAAAATGAAACGTATTATTTCGACAAACTGAAATGCGCACAATTTTATATAAATCTGACGACGGGTGAGAACTTCATGATAGAATTTAGTATAAAATAAATGTTGATTCTGTCTATAACTATGACTTTTTCTGCGCACCAAGAACGAAAACTACAGCAGCTTTGTGGGTAAAACATTTAAGCATTGTTTTCAGTACTGAAGAACACATTTGTTAAATGTTATGGAGCCGTTTTACATTTCGAAATTGGATACCTGAAATACTTGATGTGACGGCGTTTAAGAGAAACTATGATAATCATCTGTGGCCTCTGCCCCGATTCAACTGAATCTCAAATAATTTCAGTACATGCACTGCTTTATTGTCTCACGTACCAGCTTTTTCGCAGTTTATATTTCACATTTAGTAATTCGTTTATTCATCATGCAAACGTTTGTTTTTTTTAATGTTTTTGTGCTGCATTTGCATCTGCACATAAAATTAAAACTAACATTAACTCAGGCAACAGAAAATGTCTTCAGATGACATTTATGTGCGATAAGCAATGATCAATACTCTGTAGATCTGAAAACTGTGAAAAAAGGACGAAATAATACCATGCAAGACCGAAATGAGAACGCTAAAGCACAAGACAATCTTTGAAATAGATAGATTCATGATCTGCTTCAAATCACATGTTCTTCTTATAAAAATAGACAATTACACCTTCTTCAACTCAAAGTTGTACAGACTGAACATTGAACATAGAGCGAATAACAACGAACAACTTAACGAATAACACCCAGTGGACCAGTATGGACGTATATTTTTTTTTTCTGTGTTCAATCATTTTTTTATAGCAGAAATCTTGACTAACTCTAAACTTTTAACAAAATACTAGGTTAGTCAAAAAGTTTTGAAAGTGGAAATGAAAATACATGTTTTTTTTTTGGGGAAATCACTTTTATAGTCTCCCATAAGATCAAAACACTTGGTCCAACGATCCTCCAACTTTGTTGTTCCATCACAGAACTGACTTTCGAGAAGGCCTGCAAAATACTCCGTTTGATGAAGGATTATTTGAGGTGGGAAAACAGTCAGAAGTCTGAGGGAGCTAAATCTGGCATATAGGGTGGATGCTGCAACAATCCGTACCCCAATTCACTGAGTTTCGCGATGGTTTTTTGAGCTGTGTGCTCAGGTGCATTATCTTGATCAAAAATGATTTTTTGCTTCTGCGAACCGGATCTTTTATCATAATTTTTTTTCTTCCAACTGGTCCAAAAGGTCATAATAAGCAGGTCCTACCAGTTTGGAGATAATCTACACACTTAGAA
This sequence comes from Aedes koreicus, assembly GCA_024533555.2. Lineage (NCBI taxonomy): Eukaryota > Metazoa > Arthropoda > Insecta > Diptera > Culicidae > Aedes > Aedes koreicus. The sequence continues at coordinate 22,505 of JAHHFK020002366.1, read as the reverse complement.
ATTATGAATTTTACACGAAAAGTAATTCATGTCTGTTAAAATTCGGGGAACGTAAACAAAGATATCGTGTAAAATTATGTCTCCCGAACTAAAACATACGCAAGTCGACAAAAGATGTGTTTGATTGAAGAACCCTTGCTTACGTCGGTCTCAGAGCATCGAAATTTACATGACATTTTGGTAGGGTGTATCAATAAAATTCCTTTTGCATCCCAAAAAAACTGACGCTAACACCTTCTTTGCTGATTTCTGGACACGAACTCGCTTCGGAGCCGAAATACCTGGTTCACACCACTCCTGAGCCTCTTGTTTTGATTCAGGATCATGGTGGTTGACCCAAGTCTCGTCTATAAGGCCTGTTCGTAAACCACGTAGACTCATTTTTGAAAATCTCAGACTCCCCCCCCCCTTCCCCCTTCGTAGACTTTTCTCCATACAATTTTTTGAAATTTTGTATGGTGCGTAGACTTGGGCCAAACCCCCCTTCCCCCACAAAAGTTTACGTGGTTTATGAATAGCCCCATAGTTATGAATCGACGCAGAAAATACTTTTTATCCATTCGAAATTGCTCCAAATGTTGCTCAGAAAGTCGCAGTCGAACGGGTTTTTGTAGTATTGTTAGCAAATGCGGCACTCATTGTGCACACTTCTTCTTCTTCTTCTTTAGCATTTCAAGCTTATATCTTTCACAATTAGCTTATTGCTTGCTCTCACCTTAGTGCTCTAAATGCACTTCCACAGTTATTAATTGAGAGCTTTCTATGCCAAGTACTATTTTTGCATTAGTATGATTGTGTGGCAAGTACAACTATATCCTATGCCCAGGGAGTCAAAAAATTTCCTTAACGAACCAGACCGGGAATCGAACCCAGCCACCTCCAGCATGGTGTTGCTTTGTAGCTGCGCCTTTACCGACTGAGCTAAGGGAGGACCCAAAACTTCAGGGAAATCCAAAACTTCAAACAAAATATGCCACGTTGTTCCATGTGAGATGCCGATGGTGTCAGCTATCACATCCACAGTCCATCGATGATCTTCCAAAACCATATCCTGTATTTTCGCTACTGATTTCTGGTGTTGATGCACTTTTTGAACGTCCTGAGCGTGGATCGTCTTCAACGCTTGAACGGCCACGCTTAAAGTCCAAAACCCATCGATGAACGGTTGGGAATAAAGGAGAAGACTGCTTTTATACTTTCACCATCTTTGCATGGATTTCAGTAGCCAATAAACCTTCCAAAACAAATAATTTATTCACTGCACGATATTCGGATTTTTCCATTCGTTGTAAACACACTGACACGTCAACTTCAGATGGCTTGTAAACAAAGAATGAATTGAGAGATCGAAATGAAATTTTGAGTTCGTTCTTATAAAAGATGAAATAATAAAATGACGTAGAAATTTTCGTTTTTCTACTGCTCCATAGATGTCGCTATCAAAACTTTAAGACTAACCTAGTTTTTACAAAGAGTATATCTCTTGAATCAAAATCCACACACTAAGCTGTGACTTAATCGAAATCCGTACAGTGTAGTAAGAGAAAGTTACAAAGCTTTTAATATGCAATGTGTGTTCCAAACAGAAACTACCATAGAAAAGATAAAAACCCAAATGGTTTTGTATCAGTAACAAGTCCTGTTATCTGTTATGAAAATTAGATTTCAGCTGATATCGCATAACAATCGTAATTATCACCATCGGGTTGTTTTAAACATGAGAATTTGATATGAAATTGATAACATAATTGAAACTGTTTAAAAAAAATTGCTCCTATATCAAGATTTGTTATCACGATGATCTCAGTGATTTTGAAATAAGTTTCGATTATGATATAAACCAATTTTTTTTTTGCTTTCACTTTGCTCCAGCTTTGCTAGGTATACGTTTGAAATACTAAAATACTAGATATTTACAATTTGTTCTATAATTCATAACAAATAATTCTCCCATTGAATCTAATTGAAATATTCAAAAACAAAATTCTTGTTTTGGATGTAATCACAGAGAACAGACGTTCATCTTCGGTCTGCTACTTGTGTAAAACTTTAAACCGACATTGTATGTATGTCGTTATGCTCCTGGTAGGCGGCGCTGCAGTTGTGTGATAACTGTCATGTCAATGATCGTCAATAAAAAGCCAAGCACATAACCTGAACATTTTGTTTGTTTTTCCCTACACTTGCTTCTTATACTGGCTGCCTCCCTATACTTTTACACATGTTTTTCAAGAAAAGGTATATGGACATCCATGTCTGTTCTCTGTGATGTAATAATGATAAACATAGAAATTATAATTGCTACTATTAAAATTATATCTAAATTATACCGCTGGGTTTCGACATTCAAAAGCAGCACAAACGAAAATTCAAGAAATACTGATTTACAAAGAAAGTATTCAGGATCTGGTTGACTCTCTTTTTTCAAACTTCAGCCCAAAACAGGTTGCTGCACGATTGCAAAATCATTGTTAGAAAAACTTGCAAAAAAAAAAAAAAATGGAATAAAGTCATCAATTTACACAATTCTAAAGCAGGATCAATAAATGTTCAGAAGTTTTAAAGTCAATTCTAAAACAACTTTTAAACAATACAATAAGTTGTAGAAGTATTTCTATTCGATTGCTGCAAAAGTTTTGGAAATGAGACGTAAAATGAGTTATTAACCTTCTAAAGCAGACCACTTTCTTGACGCTCTCATTGTTCGTACCTGTAAAGAATTCAATAACTTATGAGCAAATCAGTATGTAAGTTTATGATTCTGGCCACATTGTTCTGCTTTTGATCCCTATTTGGTTGTCTACAGGCACGGTATGACATGAAGCCTTCCCGGAGACGAATCCGTTGCACGGTACTGCGTGCGGCGCGAAACTTTTTGGCCAAATTGCGGTCCACAGTTGACGGTTGATACTACCCACCCGATGCTTGCTTTGAGGCTCGCAATCCATCGATGGAATTTCTCTGTACTTTTTCAAAACACGCCACACGGTGTTTCGGGGCAAACCCAACACTTTAGTAAGTTTTGGCCCAGACCACGTTTGCCAAATAATTGCGCACAATTTCGATTTCATTCTTGTTTTAATATTCTATTTTTCGCGTCATCAGTGCCGAGTAATTTAGAAATGAATTGCGAAATTTGCTCATTCGACTCCTCCGTTGAGTCGCCTTTGTGGAAGTGTGCAGGTTGTCCACGTACGTTTCATGCAACCTGCGTGGGAGTAACTGTGCAGCGGAATTCACTGTGCAGGAAGGATAAATAGGTAGTGGATCTTAGCTCATATCTCCTACCATGCTGCGACGAATGCCAAGAATTTCTGCAGGCAAAGTTGGATTTCAATTGTCTGATTGAACAACAAAAACGTCTTACGGAGCAACTGCACGCAAACACCGAGGTAATACACCGTTTCGCGTTACAGCAGGAAAAACCTGACATTATTCACGAGGCGGTTGAGGGCCTAGAATTATTGCTAGTTAGCATAAAGAATGAATTATCAGCTATCAACAAAAGTAGTCTTTCTGGCAGTGTTGTTGCGATAAAGAATCACGTGACGTCACTTTTTGATGTTGCTATGATGACGTCAAAGGATAGTGTTACTACGTCGTTAAAAACGGTGACGTCAGACATATCGACTGACCTCCGAAATATAAATAACGAGATAAGTCATTTAAATCAGCTATCACTTGATATTACTGCTAACTGTACAATGAACTCCCACTCCGTGTTGGAATTAGATATGCTAGACGAAATATAGCGTCAGCACGGAGCGCTGCACCCTTACCTTCGTCATCTGATGCCTGCCCCAGTTTGGAGGTCGAAATGAATTGCAATAATGACTCAGGGTGGCGCCTACTAGGTACCAGAAAGGTTTGGAAATCAGACTGGACCAAATACGATGCCCGAAAATTAAATCGTTTAAACCAGGAAAAAAATACTGCAAAAGCTAGAAGGCGAAAGAAGCAAAGAAATTCTCTAAGAATGCAAATCAACAATAACGGTTTCAATCATCGCAGCGACAATAGCAACAATATTAACACCAACAGAGCTCACTGCAATAACTACAGTGAGAATTACACTACCCCCAACCATTGCAACTATAACAATAATAATAACAACAACAACATCAACAAATACAACCAACTTCCACCTGACCGCGAGCTTCTTGTTACTGCAAAGGATCGTTTCTCCAGACCTCCACCTAGCCATCGACCAATTCACTTTCAAAGAGGTGAAATACTAAACCCATACCCGGCCGGCGATGCACCATCCTTTCCGTCACCTTCCGCTCCTGCACATTCTACCAATTGGATCGCACCGGGGCCCCTCTCGGCTGCAGCATGTGTGGCATGCACATGTAAGCATTCGCGTTTCCCCTTGAATTGACGGACCCCTTGGAGGACAACAACATTGATGCACCCGAAGATGCTATGCTGAATTTGACGTCTTCTCTTAATCAAGGAGAGGTAAATAGTTTAAGTAACTTTAATCTGTCGACTAACATTAATTTTGCGTATGATGAAATGGAAATTCATTCCAATAGTTTTAGTTTTTCGAGTAATATAGTGCCACAAATAACCGATCCTCAGAAACATGAGAGCAAAGAATTAATAATTTATTGTCAAAATTTTAACAGAATGAAAAGTGCAATTAAAGTGAACGAAATTTATAAACAAGTTGCTGCGTGCAATTATACAGTAATTGTAGGAACTGAGACGAGTTGGGATGATGGAATGTATAACGAAGAAGTTTTTGGCAATCTGTTTAACGTTTTTAGAGATGATCGCGATAAATTGTTATCCCAAAAAAAAAAAATGCGGTGGAGATGTTTTAATAGCAGTTAGTGTTAACTATGAATCGGAACAAATTTCATCAGACAAGTGTAAGGAGTTTGACCATGTATGGGTAAGATTGGAGGTCAAATTCACATTTTTGCGTCAGTGTATTTCCCCCCAGAACACGCGGGGAAAGAGTCGTATGAATTTTTTTTTAGTATTGCTGGTGATATTGTTTCGAAATTTGATTCTGAAGCAAATGTTCACATATACGGAGATTTTAACCAAAGAACAGCCAATTTTATTGTTGATGACGAAAATGAATCTTTCTTGATGACCAATTGTAGGGGACAAAGAAACACACTTGATAAAAGTGCTGAATTAGGGCTACATCAAGTAAACAAAAAAATAAAATAATACAATCTACACGTTTACTTTTATTTATATATTAAAAAAACAAAAACCCACCCCTTTACATTGTGTGTGTGTGTAGTGTTTTTTTTTTTTTTATTATTATCTCTGTCCAACACCCCCCCCGCACAGAAGCGCAACAAAATTTTGCCCGCGCCCCGCGAACACCCACCCCACCCACCCAAAGTTGGCAAAATTACAAAAAGTTGCCAAACCAACCTTTACAAATAAAATTAAAATTTTTGGGGAAGGTTTTTCGCCACCCAGGAAGTCTGGACCGGGGGAAATCGAAAACCGGAAGCCGCTGAGACGACAAAGAGAGTTGCCGGTAGTTTCAAGCGAAACCCTAACCTATCTCTCCGAGATGCCGCAAATAAGCTGGGTGTATCGTCTACAACCGTGCATCGAGCCAAAAAACGAGCCGGAATATCGACTTACAAGAAGGTAGTGACTCCAAATCGCGATGATAAACAAAATACGACGGCCAAAGCGCGATCCAATTTCACGCAATTTTGTTTTATCAGCAAGCTAACTAGTTGAATTCTGGTGGAATTCTCTGGCAAACAGACAATTTACCACCCTCGACTGCAGGCCTCAAATAATCCAGAATACAATCAATCAAAATTGACCCGAACTGGTTAAAAAAAATATTTTAAATGCATTTTAATACAAATCTTTACCATCGCCTTCAAATTCAAATTATCGCCTTTTGGTCAATACATCCAATTACCAATACTAAACATGTACAATCCAATTGTCAATACATCAATACAATCCAATTTTTCATGCACTTGTTATCAACTTAACAAATACCTGACGCGAATATTCAAGTTTCAGAAACAAACAAAAAATCACAGGGTGCCAACTCTGAAGAAAACGGTGGTCGACCGATAACTTTTGTTTCATCACGAATTGCTTCACGTAGACTCTTCATAACGGGCAAGTAGTACATTTAATTGACCGTTTGACCCTTTGGAACAAATTCATGGTGAACCACACCAACCCAATCGAAGAAAACGATCAACACCACCTTAATTTTCGACCGAATTTGACGTGGTTTTTTTTCGGTATCGGCTCTTTTTTGATGCGCTATTCCATAGATGAAATGGGAGGGACCATCAGGGCACCCGATTGAAGCGCTCTGGACGTGGAGAGTGGGAACGTCAACTCCCCATTGCTTACAGTTTGTGAAAAGAAGGCGGGCTCTTCTCCCCGCCTATTGGGGCATCCTCATGTTAGATAGCTCGTTCTTTTGATCAATTGTTCAATCTTGTTGTTGGAAGGAGATTCTTTATATCCCTTTGGAAACGTATAAGTGATGTTGCCTATCGATCCACCCAACCCGTTTTTGGCCCTTCATACAATGGCATGTTATTAAAGCTTGATCAAGTCTAACAGAGAGGAGAGACCATTGCTGTCGGACTTAGCTTCCGTGCTACAATGGGTGGTATCCTATATTATACATCATCATACATTCTTGATGCGTCATTCCCGAGATTTTGGGGCAGTCTCAACGTTCTATTAATAAAACCACGTTTCGTCACCAGTAGTAATGCGTTTGATGAATGTAGGGTCATCAGCTACGTTGGCAACCATATCTGTTGCCATCTTTTTTCGACGTTGTTTTTCAAAGATTCATATCTTTTGGTACGAGTCTTGTGGCGACGCGTTTCATACCTAAAAATGTGTGGAGTCGATCCATGAGAAATGTTGAGTTTCTCTGATATCTCTCAAATGCAAAAACGACGATTTTCATGCAAAATTTCCATCACTTTTTCGATGTTGGATGAAAGGATGGATGAACGACTTGCAAAAGGCAAAATTTACGATTTAACGAATCTCACTGAATGCTTTTTGCCACTCAAATATTTATGATCTCGATAGAGTAAATTCCTTAAAATAATTGTAACATTTTGAATGATTCCGTTGCTGCTTTTCCATTGGAAACACAAAATTTAAAGCAAACTCGTTGCTCATTTTTTTCCATGTCAAAAATCGCCACACAAACTTTTCTCGTCGGAAACAAACAGTTGCCAAAAATAAACTAACTATCACATCTCGCTCAAACTTGGGATGGATGTCAATGACAGTGGTGCCAACTCAAGAAAAGGAAAAAAAAACACGCACATTATACATCCACCAGTCTGGATCCATTTCGATCAGAAGGTGATGATGATAATGAGAGTGCACAGAAAAAAAAAAATAATTTAACAAGCGCGTAAAATTTCCTCTCGTTTAATTCCAAGCCAAGGAGGCGTAAACAACAAAATTGTTTGCCATATTTCATGCGCCACATAAAAATGTTTGCAATCTTTTATACAACAGGCTCCATTTAGGCGTTATCTTGCTTAAATTTTTATGAGATATCCCATTATTTTCTGCCAAATATATCATTCCCTTTATGTGCATTAGATATCGCAGAAAATTCAATGTTTCTTTTTATCTGTGTGCACCCACCATTACCTATGTCTGTAGAATCATACCGGAAGGGAATGTTCTACCTGATGGCTTGTTGTAGCAGGGTGAGTTGAAATCCCTGATAACCTTCGGAAAATATCACAATGGCTATCCCCTCATTAGAAAAGTCTACACAGAAAAAAATAATGAATTTTAACAAGCGCGTAAAATTTCCTCTCGTTTAATTCTAAACGAAAGAAGGCGTAAACAACGAAATTGTTTGCAATTTTTCATGCGCCATACAACAATGTTCACAATCTTTCGTACAACAGGCTAGATTCAGGCGTTATCTGGCTTAACTTTACATGAAATATCCCATTATTTTCTGCCAAATCAAGCATTCCCTTTATGTGTTATCACGCAGAAAATTCAATGTTTCTTTTTATCTGTGTAGCTATCTGACGGTTTTTTGTCCAGTTACTAGTTCATTCACCTCTTTTAGACTACCCCCCATCCCGGGAAATGTTAAAGTAAACAAATGTTAATAATTCAATCACTTGCCATAATGTATCCAATTCCTCCTCAATTACAACATTCCAAATCTCGGGGATCATCTCTTGAATAGCACACGTGACGAAACAACGAAGCTTCACAATTAATCGGACAAAGGACTGCCACGCGTGTAATCTGGTTTGTTATGAACAATGGAATTGATATGGGAACGGTTAGCCTACTTGCATTTTAAATTTAAATTTAAAATTTGATCAGATGATCTACTATTTTCGAGAATATGCAATGATAGTTCAGATTGGCTCATTGAAATGTTAGTCAAACAAACTTTTTAGTTGTAAAATTGAAGTGATCGTCCTTAAAAATTACAGTGGGCAAGGTACTCGTCAGACATTGATATCTATTTATTATTTTCCTGGGCAGCAGTACATCGTCATGTGCTCTGTTCACTCCGGAGATTAGTTTATTCAACTCTTCATCGTTGTGAATGACCGACTACGTGGGATGATTCTGTTATTGTAGCTGTCAGTGACGGCATTTCCTATCCCTGAGGATATCAGTGGGCAGAAAGTTCATCTAGCCAGTGATTGGTTCTAGCAAGCAATGGCTCTCCGGTCTCTCTTTGACCGGGCAGGCCATGGCGACTAAGGGGAGGCAAAGTCGGTCAAACCATCAGTTGAGAGCTGATGTCTAACACTGGAATCATCTCGCTTCGTCCCTTGTGTTATATACTAGCGTTAAGTAGCATATTCTGGAAGTAGGAGGGTTACGCGAATGCAGTGGGAAGCAAAATTCCAGTAAGGGGCCGGGATAGGTTATATAATCAAACATATTGCATTATTAAAAGTGGAATGAAGCTAAATGAAGTGGAAAGAAGAAGACAATTTAGAACCATTTTTAGCTGTTTTTGTTGGACATTGATAGGGAAAACCAAATTTTCAACCTGTTCATATTCAGATTTGTATTGGGGTTAAAGTATGTTACTTTCAAAAACATAATTTAAGAACTTATATTTAAAGCACGTAATTAAAATATCAATGCAAATTTGTGAATTTTTTCCGATCAAATAGTGTATGGATGTGTGTAAGTATGGAGTTCAGTCGAACGAGTATTATTAACGTTCAGAAACCGTTCACTTTAGCACTCGTTTTTAAAAATTTCAAAATGACACTCGGTATAGAAAATAGAAACGTTGTTCTACGTTGAATTATTTCACGTTATATTTGATATTCAGAATGCTAGGTTGAAGCTTCTTTTATGCAATTATGTGACAAAAAGAATGTGCAATTATGTTTCCCTGGTGATTAGAGGAATCCAAATAGCACATGAAACACCTTAAATGATTTTTTTTTTCATACATATGTTGCAAATACGGTTTTTTGCAGAACACATGACCGTTCCACCAAAGTTTTCATTAATTTGCATAAGATGCTCTTACTTGCCTTACCGTTACCAATTACACTAAGGCCTTTTTTTACAAGGGGGATACGTTCCACTTTAACTATGAAACCGCGAAAAAAAAAGGCTAAATAGAGTTCAATTTACATTCATAAACATTTTAAACTGCTTCGATTTTCTTTGCATGCGTTACCTTTACATGCAATGATCAGTTTTAAATTTTTCCAGTTTATAAACCAAAAATTGTGAATATTTTGAAAAACTGCCATATGATTATTTTTTGCCCAAAACGAAAAACGTTATTCAAATCAGGTCGGGAAGTTGTTCCGTTCTGGAGTTATCGCCAAAAACAAACGGATTAAAAAAAACGTGTTAAAAAATACCTTAGTGTAGTTGTATTTGACGCTTACATAAATATTGGAACAGGAGTAAAACATATGTGGAGTCTTTTTGTTGCTCATATCTTCATACGCACAAGCTTATTCAGTCTTTTTGTTCCCTGAAATAACAATGCAACTTAGTTATGAAGATGCCACATTGTTTGAATATAGTTAATGCCGCGCTGATGATGAAGTAATAAACGTGACTGCTACTTGGCAACCCTAGTGGGTCTGAGTTCGATCCCAGCAGAGGTCGGTGAGATTTTCTGAAGCGAAAAAATCTCTGGTCACGTCTTCCTTTGAAAAGGAAGTAAAGCAGCTGGTGCCGGCTCAGGTGTTGATGAGTGTTTCATGTAGGGGTGAGATGCATCCCTCTGGTGGTGAATCTCCAAGTGGCTTTGTGGAGGTCTTTGCGGCGCTAAAAGATGCTTCGGAATACTAAACTACGGGAGGTTAGCATGGGGCATGCAGGCTGTTCCACCCAATTACCGGTCTGTACATTGGCTCCCGTCCTAGCTATGCGTCCATGTCACAAATGAAGAATTTAACGTCCCGTCGTGGGCAGCAGTCGAAAGTTTTCTCAAGCTGCACGAAGTTCTCGTTTTCGTCATAGGGTCTTCTTTCGTGTTGGTAGCCTTGTACATTCTCGCATCGATCGAAAACCATCCAATCACGCGTTGACGCATTTCGCAGCTCTGGTAGAAAGTAGCCGCTCAATGCCCACTTTTCCAGACCTTCTATTCTATCCAGCAAAGTTCCTGCAGCGCTACAACTTTTAAGTTGCGTGATTGAAGCCCATCGTATATTATCCATATTATAGATTTGTTTTAAAGGCTGTCTATTTAGGCATTCTCAACCTCTTGTCTCGCAGAATGGCCTTCGTGTACAGCACTGTATAGAGTCCCATGCTGGCACGGGGACGATGATTAGCCGCTTCTAACATGAAGAACAGTCGCTGTTTTGAGCCGCCCCTGAGATGGAGAATAGACGTTCAAATAGTCTGTGTTCTCTTCCTTCTCTGTCAGTATATGACCAAGTTCCTACCGGGATTGGTAACCCGTACCCCATTCGACACCACGGGCTGTTAGGGATAAGAGTTACTGGACAAAAGGCAAGGATCACAGAAAGATCTATTTTATATTTGCAGGTATCCGAAGTACCAATGGTACGCAATGTCCAATCATTTATCAACCGTAATGTAGTCAGAATAGTGGAAGAGTTGAAGAAAGCATGAGAAAAGTTGTATGCTGATTTTATACAAAACCTAGGCGAAATTGAATTGAATAAAGAAAGTTTAACTTTGTTTACTTGTTTCACTCAATACTCCCAGACATGATGACAATCTGATGAAAGGCTAAATTTTGCCGATTTTTTTATGTGAATCCTGGACACTATATTCCACGTAGCAAAAGTCTTCCCAAGTAACACCACTTGTCATATTCATGTTAATAATACACGTTTTAGACCAAGCTCGTGTTTTTTTTTCTTACGTCAATAACTTAATTTCATACACGCATATAACCGAAAAAGTGCAATAAATGTGGCATTTTCAAACATCTTTTAGGTCATACCAGTTGTTTTGTAGAACATCCATATGACAAATATTATGTTCTATGGATGCTTCCAATAGCATGCTTATAACATAATGATATTTTTTGTCACAGCAAGCACGGTATGAACAAAGTAAGAAAACATATAAACAAGATTTTTTAATGGCGAAACGATATCGTAGCTAATGGTATTTTACGCGTTGAAGATGATTGTTTATAACTTTTTCAAATAGGAAATTAAAAGTGCTTTTCGCATGGAAGTTGTATCAAAATTGTATATGCGGCTCAAGGTTAGCAGTGCAACTTTCCGTTTCACCTTCCCTAATTTCATGCGCCATCGATTGGATTAAAAAACGTAGAAGGTACCCCGAATAAATTGTTGAATTTTAGTGAGATTTCTTTATGGAATTCATCAAAACCCAACATGGCGATTTTCCAAGTCTACAGTCCTACAGTATAAGTCTGAAGTATGGGTAAAAACATTAGTAAGACATTTGATTTTCAAATGTTCGGTTTTTCTTTTCTGCGTTTTTTGTTGTGAAATTGAACCGAATAATGCCAGTATGAATGAAAATACAAATACAATTTTTTTTTATGTTGTGCGTAGCTAAATCTCAAAAGACTCCCCAACAAATAAAGCGTAACAATTTATAAAAAATACTAAACAATCTCCCAAACTGTTGCTTTATGTTACATTTGAATATACCCTTATGCCCAATTTGGCTTCTATTTGAATCAGTGAGTGGCATCACAATCTTACATTTAGGTAGTGTTTTTTTTTAATCCAGTATTTCAAATAAACTTATTTTCAGCCGTCACTGTATTGGATTCACAATCTATTCTGAATAATTTCACTATTGCATGAGGATGTCAAAAACATGTTTAAAATTCATCTTGAATGCAACCTATCAACATATTTACAAACATCTAGCATACACGCTATTTCCAAACAATCCAAAATGAAGTACGTTTGACTCAAATCAGTAAAAAGTATGGCTACTCAAAAGTGAGTAAAGATAGTTCGTAGTGGTAAGACGACAATCTTTCACCGATGTTTTCAAGAAGTAAAATTTAAGTTGATCGAACTAAAATTGAACAAAAATGTGTTTGCTGCTCTGGTACCACGGTTGAACCGAATATGTGTGGAAAAACATCCTCAAAACTGTTTCAAGACCAGACATGTTTGATATTTCATCCTCACGACTTTTTTGCAACAAACTTGTTATATTCTTGTCAAAGAAGATGTTTCTGGTGTTACTTGGGTTCGATGGTTTAGTTATCAACATTGTCCGGGAGAAAAGGAGGAATAATTTCTGATTGCAACTGATTTTCACTGATGCATTCTTTTAAATAAATTTCAACGTAGTTTCTTGATTTTCACAAACATCAAAATGTTAAAATTTCACTGTTGCAAACTCGGTAAATTGGTCGTGAATTGATTTGAGTAAATTTAAATAACATTCATTACCCAGGTAGGTTCAGTTCGTTTTCGTTAGTTAACAATTAAAGGGTGATACGGTCAAAATTTGGTCAAGGGAAAACGCGTGTAAATCGGTGAAATCGTTTATTTAAAAAATCAAATTAAATTTCTTTTTCAAGTTCAATTAGTATAAAATTCAGGAAAAATATTCAGTTAGGCTTCCGCTTTTCCAAATCCGAATTGCCGGGCCTTACGCTTGACCCCTGCCATCAGATTTTGTACAGCCACCTTGTCCACCTTCTTCGCCGCCGAAAGCCAGTTTGCCTTGAACTGCTGCTCGTCCTTAGCAGTTTTTTTGGTCTTCTTTAGGTTCCGCTTGACAATAGCCCAGTATTTCTCAATTGGGCGGAGCTCTGGCGTGTTGGGAGGGTTCTTGTCCTTGGGAACCACCTGCACGTTGTTGGCGGCGTACCACTCCATGGCCTTTTTACCGTAATGGCAAGATGCCAAATCCGGCCAAAACAGTACGGAACAACCGCAGCAGACGTTTATTCAAACACTCTTTCACGTAAATTTCTTGGTTGACAGTCCCGGAAGCTATGAAAATGCTGCCACAGATGGCTTGCCAAACCAGATATTTCTTTGCGAACTTTGACAGTTTCGTTTGCTTGAAAATATCTGCTACCTTTCCCCTTCCTTTTGCCGTATACAACTCCTGTCCCGGAAGCTGCTTGTAGTCGGCTTTGACGTAGGTTTCGTCGTCCATTACCACGCAGTCAAACTTCGTCAGCATCGTCGTGTACAGCCTCCGAGATCGCGCTGTGGCCGTCGTATTTTGTTTATCATCGCGATTTGGAGTCACTACCTTCTTGTAAGTCGATAGTCCGGCTCGTTTTTTGGCTCGATGCACGGTTGTAGACGATACACCCAGCTTATTTGCGGCATCTCGGAGAGATAGGTTAGGGTTTCGCTTGAAACTACCGGCAACTCTCTTTGTCGTCTCAGCGGCTTCCGGTTTTCGATTTCCCCCCGATCCAGACTTCCTGGCTGTCGAAAAACGTTCTCCAAACACTTTAATTACATTTGTAACGGTTGATTTGGCAACTTTTAGCGATTTTGCCAACTTTGCGTGCGAGTAGCTCGGATTTTCGCGATGCGCGAGCAAAATTTTGATACGCTGCTCTTCTTGCTTGGACGGCATTTTGACAACTGGAGAGTGAATTCCAAAATCAAAATAGGAGCAACATTCTACACACACACACCTTCAAAATGAGGGGTGTTCAGGTTTTTTAAATGCAAAATTGAAAGAAATACGTCAAGTTGATATTGACCAAATTTTGACCGTATCGCCCTTTAGAGACAAAGATTTGAGTTGTTTATACAAGTTTTCCATGAATTATATTACGGAAATCCACTGGTGAATAAAGTTAGTTAAAAATTATGAATGAAAACATCACTGAGTACTATTTGAGATTCAAATGTGACCACCACTATAAAATGTGTAGACCTTAAAGTCATATGGATTGTAGTAAAAAAAAATGAAAACCGATTAGTGCTAGGATCAGTAGCCTTTCTTCATTGTTTATTATCTGAGGATTAAAGTTCCTGAACGTTGCAATTAAAAACGAGCAGTGAATAAAAGAAGGAATAAAAATAATAACGGAATGTTTAAACCCAATACCACGAAAGCTGAAAAAAATGTTAGAACGCATTCTAAATACGTATGAAAAATTTCATAAATTTTCTCGAAATATCTTATTACAATGTTCACTGTTTTTATCTTCATATGTTCATTCATCACTTCTAGTTATTCGATATTTCGTCTCTCTTTGGTCTGTTTGATCTTTTATCCATTCGATATTTTGTCGTTTTGACTTTCTGTCGTTCCTCCCTGCTGTTGTTTCCCTGACCTTCGTACGACCTTTTGTTTCTTCGAAACTTTGTCCGATTATCGCTTGCCTTTTAGTCATACTAGCATTGGTCTTTTGACCTTTTGTCCTACAACAGTTCAAAGTCGAAATCCTTCAAATTTGAGACGAAATGCCGATGGAAGTCGTGCGTGCCGCTTGCGATGGGTCGATGAGAAACGTTTGAAGCTGGTCAAATAGGTTAAAAGCGGCGTTTTTTTCAGAAACATATGCTGTAACTGTAATGTCATATTACTTCTCAATAAAAACATTTACCAATAAAATTCGAATAACTTTTGTTGAATAATCGAAGTTAAAATTTATATGAGAACATATTGGACACGGTGTAAATGTAAGATTTATCTTTCATTTGTTTTCAAATCTTTTCGCAAGTACATTTATTTTTGCAGACGTTCCATTTCAATCCTTTATTTATGAAAATTGCCGCAGACGCTTAGTTGCCTTGCACATTTAATGCTCGAAGAAATTCTTCAATATTTTCCCAATCGTTGTGTGCCCAAGATTTTTTGTTGTCGTTTCTTCCAACTTTTGTCATCTTGGTCTGAAAAAAAGTAAAATGAAAAGAAGAGGACAATCGCCTTTCGAATAAGTAATATCAAAGTACCTACACACTTGGAAATTATGAATTTTACACGAGACGTAATTCATGTTTGTAAAAAGTCGGGGAACGTAAAGAAAGATTTCGTGTAAAATAATGTCTACTGAAACTGACACATACGCATTTTGACGAAAGATGTGTTTGACTGAATTTATTTTCCCATCTCTTTCAACTCATTCTTATGTGCTAAAGGACGCTTGCATGTGTCGGTCTCACGAGACGGAAATTTACATGACATTTTGGTAGTGTGTATGTTATGCCTTTAGTGAGTTTTGAAATAATAATATGATAGGGTACGGAACCGGTTTTAATCAGGTCAGGCAGGAACTTGATTATTACAAGCAATAAATACTGACAGAGTAACAAATTGCAAATTTTTGTGTAACTATCGGTTCACTATCTTTTGATCTATTGATCTATTATTGAAACCAATTAAATTCTATAATTTCTGGCTTAATGAGTCTATATTTCCACTTGATGAACTGAATTTCAAGCACCGACTATTCATTCCAAACATCCAAATGCTTACCTAATCACATCTGAATCGAATTGGCATATTACAATTTCAAAATGAAAAAGCTCTTCGTCTTTTAGCCGCAGGATAATTTTATAGCAACGGACGCAGAAAGCAATTTTATTTTAATCCGACATTCAAACCATGCTATGCTTGAGCAACTGACAACAAAAAACCAAGAAAAACATAGAAACTATTAAACTTGAAATGTCACTGCTTACAGAAAGATATATTTAGAGGGCGTGTGCGATAAACAGTGCTGAAGAAAATTTCCATTCACTCGTTAGTAATTATAAAGTACTTGAAAAGGTTGAGAATTAAAACTGTTTAAATTTTGAGTGAATTGCAGTCATCCTTTATTGCATCATAAATTTGGTTCGTTGCATTGATTTAAGTTACAAAGTTATTTTTATGACTACTTACTTGTTTTCCATACGATAGCATTAATAACTTCTCAATGACAACATGCTTTTGTTTGCCATGATGTATTTATTTTTTATGCTGGATAACATGTTTCGGCAACATATAGATATACAAATTGGAAAATCTAAAATTGCGAGCGTCAAGAAAATTGTCAGGTTTTGAACTTTACTTGTACATTGCTCATAGAAATTAAGAATAATGCAACCAGTGCGCTTGCGATTTACGACTTTCGACGAAATATATAAAAGACAACATTCTTCCACCCATTTTCTAAATTTTACAAGCCTTATTGTCTCGGAAAGGATTAAAAAAGCTCTCAGCTGAGCCTTTATTTTGCCAATATGACATAAGGATGAAGTACGTAAACATGAAGTGTATGTCCAGCTTCTTTTTTTATTCTTTTTATTTTTTTTCCGTCGGCCTATTTCCTTACAACGTGGTAACAACTTCCAGTGCCTGGAAGACGACTCCCTTACCTGGACTGGACATATCGCACTCATCAACACATGAGCCGGGACCAACGGCTTTATAATAACTTTGAGGAAAGGGATGGATCACCACAGGGAGTCAGCACCTCGGAAACCAGAATCGCGGTGATAAAACCAAATTTTGTTTGAATCTGGTTGCAGAAAATGTTCTTGCATCTAAAGGGAAAAAAATCTTTTGGTTGAAGAAGCTGGAAATGCTGGCGCCGGTGGTTTAGTTGTAAACCACCCCCCCCCCCCCCCCCGGGGGGGGGGGGTTCCCCCCCCCGAGTTGGTTTTTTTTTTTGAAAAAAAAATCGCCCCCCCTTCCCCCCGGGGGGGAGAAACCCCCAAAAAAAAAAAAAAAATTACGAGTGATGTAAAAAAGCTGTAGCTTTGGATGTAAAAAACAAACTTTTTTATGCCGGAAACTCAGGAAAATGTTGGTTATAGGTCGCCCCGAAGCGTTTTTTGATAAATTTTCTTAGGTAACATTGAAAAACAAAATAAATTCTAAATTTTTCCCAGTTACTTAAAAGTTCACACCATAAGAAAAAAATATTGTCATGGCTTGCTTTGTGTCTATTTTCTTTGTTAAAAAAATAACATACATTTTTTGGGAACATTTTGGCATTTTATCAAAAAAAGTGTGTTTCAAACAAAGGGTTACAATACATTGTAATTAAAAGTTGAAACATTTTGTATGAAAACAAATTGTCGAAGACCACATTGCTCTATCTAAACGTGAAAAAAAAATTATTCGTGATTTATTGCAGAGTGGAATGTACAGCATTTTGGCATTGTTGACAGTTTACCAGGCTCTTGACAAAATCATTGATCTTAAAGCACTTACTACGATGTATAGCATTATAATTTTAACGTTTTCACTCAGCTGTATTTGTTTGGAACTCTCTAGAATTCCATCTGAGCATATTAAAGACAAAAAAGATTTGAGAATTTTATCAGTTTCTTTTCGATCATCGTAGACAGAAAAATCATGTCATCGAGAGCAAGAAGCTTTCCAGAAACCATTTGCAGTCGGAGTTGGACATTGTGTTCATAAGTTAACAGAATTCTTTTCGAGCCGGTCTGTATAAATAATATATTATTTATTATGGAATAAGCTACCAACGAGCGGCTCCAAGCAACAGCATGAAAAAACATTACTGTTTTTTAATTGATTATTTTTGTTTTAGTCATTATTTCGCTATCGTTATTAGCGTAATTGTTCGGTGAAAACGGTTAGCTCAATCGAAATGGTGTCATAATATTTTTTTTTTAATTAACTAAGAGATAGTTCTTTAAACAAGTATGCACTGTAGAAGCTGTAGAAGATGGGTCCTCCCTTAGCTCAGTTGGTAAAGGCGCAACTTTAAAGCAACACCATGCTGGAGGTTTCTGGGTTCGATTCCAGGTCTGGTCTAGGAATTTTTCGTAAAGGAAAATTTCTCAACTCCCTGGGCATAGCTTATGATTGTACTTGCCACACAATCATACTAAGGCAAAAATGGTACATGACATCGAGAGCCCTTAATTAATAACTGTGGAAGAGCATTTAGAACACTAAGTTGAGAGCAAGCAATAAGTTAATTGTGAAAGCAATAAGCTTGAAATACTAAAGAAGAAGAAGACTGTGGAAGCATGTTACTAAAAGTAAGGGAAATCTGGCCGAAAAAATTAAGTACAGCATAATGCCCGGTTTACAATTTTTTTATGTTTTTGAAAGAATACTGTTTAATATGTCTGCTTCAAATCAGGTAATAATGGTTAACAAAGAAACCCAAAAAGTTATGAGATATCAAATAATTCCTGGTTTCTTTCATTTCGATAGAGATTTTTAGACCCAGAGCTCCATGCCAGTTTCCGTTAGTGTGGGTCCCAAAACCACCGAATATCGTATTTGGACCTCATGCGATTTGCATTTTTCTTCACGAATTGCCATCATAACTTGAAATTTTGATATATTTTGAGAATTACTCAAATAACTGCCTCAGTTTAAATGTAAATTTTCCAGAAGTATTTCTTTGAAATTAACCAGACTTTCACAAACAACTTTGCAGAAGAAAAAGTGTCGATCCTACTTCATCAGAAAAAGTTATGATCGTTGAATGGCAGCATATTAGCATAAGTACAGTAAACCCCCCGACATGCGCGGATTCTCTTGATGGTGGTCTCAATTGACTTTGTTGTTTCATCAGAAAATATATCGCGATCCTTCCTATATAGGAAGTTACTTCCTTGAGCAAAGTTTTTCAGTTGATCAAGGCCTTCAGGATGGTAAACTTCAGAATTATGTCACTATGCGGCGCTAGTGTGCATGTGAACTTACTTTATAACCTGAATCTCGACATCCTTGACATATAGAAAGCTGGCGTCTTCGAAAAAGATGTTTGGTTTATTGAGGCCTTAGAATGGTGTTAACATTATTTCAGAACTCGTCCGCTAAGTGGCACTAGTGTGCATGTGAGCTTTGTGTATTAACTGTATTTTGAGATCTCGATCGTGTATTAATTTACTGTTTTCAGGACAGTTAATTGTAAAATTATGAGCCTCCAGACGCTTGACTCAACAGTTCAAAATTATCTCACTCCGTGGCACTAGTGTGCATGTAAACTTACTTTATAATCTGGATCTCGATATTATTGACGTCTGGCAACTTCAAAAAAGATATTCTAGAGGTCAGAACTTTATGAATGGTGTACATTTTAGATCAGAATTTTATCCGCTACGTGGTACTAGTGTTTATGTGAACTTTTTGTAATATCTGTATTTGGATACCTAGATCATGTATGAATTCATTGTTTTAAGGAAATTTATTCAAGTAATAGTGGTCTTCCAGACTTTCGACTCTATAGTTCAAAATTATTTCACTGCGTGACACTGGTCTTCCTGTGAACTATGTAATGAATGTTTATCGCTAGTAGACATAAGAGACTGATTACCCCAATCTAGGTATTTTTGGTACGTTCTTCTGACAGCTACGGGTGAGTCCTTCAAAGAAGTTCTTCACAAAACTTCGGGTAAGCTCTTCAGAGAACTTCATGGTAGTTCTTCAGAGAACTTCAGGGAAATTCTTCAGAGAACTATATGTAAAATCTTCAGAGAATTTCAGGGAAGCCATGGTTCAAGTCCTCTGGTTTGGCTATCAATCAATTATGTACCAGAATGAATGTTTGAAGAAAATTTTGAAACCGTTGCTACAAAAACATCATTCAAATTTACAATACGTGTTTTGGTCGGATTTAGGGTCATCGCATTACGCCTAAAAACACAATTGTTCCTGAAATTATATCCCATTTGAATCCAAAAACCGCAACCCGATAAATCTACCTCAATGTTGCCCAATCGAAGAACTATTCGGGATTTTTAGCTCCTCGGTGTACAAAAATAACTGGAAAGCCACGAATTGCAAACAGTTGTTTGGTAAAATCAAGAGATGCAAAGTTGACATGAAGGCCGCACAACGCTCCTGTTCCGACATCAAACGAATGCTTTGTTGAACAGCCAATTACGGACCTAATTCGTTTTCAACAATGGACAATGTACATATTTTTACTTTCAATAAACCAGATCTTCTTCAAAAATGTTTGTCTTTTTTTTGCAGCTTGAGAAAGAAATTCCAAAATTTTAGTTGGCACCCGTTTGTCTATGAGAATTTCTATTTCTACAAAACGTTCTTTGAGTTCATTACTTATATTCAAACTGTAGGGCGTAGATTGATATTCTTTCCGAGTATAACACAATTAAAACTTTCCGCCAGACTGGGCTGCAAAATGGTGAGTAGATAGCTGGGATGGAGCGTGCGTCCTCGCAACAAAGCTATGGTCCTCACAAGCTCCTACCTCATGCTTCCACGGGTCAAGAGATGACAAAGACCGCCAGCTAAGGGTTGCGTACTTAGCTGGTAGTGCAGCCTGGGCACTGTTGTCCTTCTGACTTCAGCTAGATTGAGGAGGTGCGTTCCGAGCGTCTGTCTACCAAGGAGGTGCGGCTCAAACAGCGTCTGTCCTGGCATCCAGCGGTTGAGTAAGAAACGCAGTATCGCGTCAACCATACATTAGGTGGCAGCCGCACCAAAGCGAGGTAGGCGCGTGACCCCGGTTAAGTAGCATGCTGAAATCTTACTCTGCATCGAAAAATGGAAGTATTCTTTATACGGTATATAATCTCAGATCATCCAAAGAATTCCCGGGTATTGTGTAATGGGTTTGAATTGTTTTCTTCCCCCATGGCTATGATAATGCAAGTCCGTCTACAATTGCAGCAGGATCAGCAGACATGCAGAGATTACAAATATAATTTTTATTATCATTTTATATTATAACATCCCTTCACAATATTTTTTATGCTATTTTCAGTTTCGCATTTGCATCGTTGTAAGTTTTGGCCCACCTAACTCACGTTATGTATTTGAAAAGATAGGATGGTTTTTACCTTTTTTTTATAGAGTGGATTACATACGACAAATTCCACACAAAAAAATTCGTTTTGGATTTATTGAGTTTCCGTTTTTGGGCAGTAATCATACTCATATGAAATTTATTTGCCTAAATTTTCTTTGCTATTTTGCTAGGAGGCCAGGTGATCAATTTTATTTCATTATATCACGATGGAATTTTCGCTATTTTAGAGTTTCAATCATCTAACATCGCAGCGGAAGAGGCAAGTAACGGCATTTAATTGTTATATGTATACATTATGTAGTATTTCTTTACAACATCGTATTATTTCCATCATATCATACCCTTCACATTTTCATACAAAAAACCTGATTTAGGCGGTATGTGGCTTAAACACGAAATATCCCTTCAATTTATGACAGCTAGCATTCCATATATGTCCAGTATATAACGCAGAAAATTACAGCTGTGGTAGGCTTTTGAAAATTACGGAATCTGTGGTAGGCTTTTGCTCTTATTGCTGAATGTATTTTATGTGACATGGTATGTTTTTAATTTCACCCTACAGCTATTTAAGGTATGGTTTTTAATTTCACTTTTCAAATTTCCTGTGCAGTTTAGTATACTAATCAGTTTCTATTCTATCATCAGCACCAATAATGACCAAAAACTTGGGTAACTCGTGGGTTATAGTGGCGAAGCAAGCGAAAAAGGGTGCCATCGTCACTTCTACAAGGGTCTCCAGAAATGTCAAAACTTGTTCCATTATATCGTGTATTGCCTTACTCAGAGCGAGAACAACCCGTGCATGATCCCCTATTGAACGAATGGTCGTATTTCATCGTTCTAGTGGTTGCCGTCGCCATCGTCAATCGAATTAAATATTAAATTCAGTTAGCCAGTTGACTTCTGTTGAACCTGACAAGTGTTCACACATGCTTCGACCAATCCTACCAGTCCCAGTTCTTCTGTGGAAGAATGTACACGACAATAAATAATAAAACAACATTGCCAGATTCAATAAAAATCAATGCTCTACCGTCCGTTTGCCTTTCCTACCCTGTTCGACTTTCTTCAAGATGTAGGTTGACCTGCACAACATTGATAGCGGTTTTGGAATTGAGCAGATTCGAGACCGGGTCGATTTGTGTTCAATGGACACGGCACAATAGGTGGGAAATATACATAAGGTGCTTACATATTATGGTGACTGACTTTACGGATAGTAGCTATTCAAAATGTATTTTAGGACATTTTGGGGATTCAGAAAATGGATTAAAGATTGAATTCAAATTTCGTAAAAAAAACGCGCAATTGAATGCTCTAACACACGATCTAACAA
>JAHHFK020002365.1:0-134634 GCA_024533555.2 Aedes koreicus | reverse complement strand
AATCAGGAGGCCATTTTTAGGAACTGATGAAACATGGTAAACTTTGCTTTCACCACTGCTTGACAAAAAAGTTCCTCCTCTTCCTTCCTATTGGAAACAAAAACTTTCCTATCCAAAAAGTTTCTTTGCACAGTGAAGTAGGTGGTTTATGATAACGTATTGTAAATTATACTCTTTGTTTATTTTCATGCCCCCTGTCTATGAACAATAAGGGTAATTTGCTTTTTGACAATATGGCGCCTTAAATCATCACCGCAGAAGCCCTTTGGTATCGTTCAACCCCTCGTTTGGTATTTCATGAAAACTTGCTCCATCACACGATCATTTTGTTTGTTCAGAGACACTCCCAAGGTAAACCATGTTTCATCCGAAAAAGTTATGATATGAACAGCGTTCGTCTTAAGCAGCGCCCGCGATCTGGCAACTCTGTCGGCAATATTCTTGCGTGACAATCCGTAAATCT
The DNA here is from genome assembly GCA_024533555.2 of Aedes koreicus. Lineage (NCBI taxonomy): Eukaryota > Metazoa > Arthropoda > Insecta > Diptera > Culicidae > Aedes > Aedes koreicus. The sequence continues at coordinate 134,171 of JAHHFK020002365.1, read as the reverse complement.
TCTGTTTTTAAAAGCCCGATTTCCAAGGTCCCGTCTCAATATATTTTGAATGGGTGTGTGGCTCATTTCCATTTTATACGCCATTTTTCTCGCCGACCGAGCAGAATTCCTTCGAATTCGCACCTTCACTGCTATGACCGCTGAGAGAGTGCGTACACTGCGTTTCTTACCGGGTTTCGTTCTAGAAACAACAGTGCCTATCCTTTAAACGGTTTAAGGTCCTCTACACAAACAGTCTGCTCAACTTCAAATGCGACAGCTTCCATCTGATTTCCATGTTTGTGAATCCGCCAAGATGCAAGATCTGAATTAGTTCTCTACATGAATCCATTTGTTTTCGTAAATAAAAGAGCATAAATTCAATTTTTTGTTTACGATTGAACTGACAACAAGTCACTATTTCAAAACGTACACAAAGGGTTCATCGATAATGGAATAAATTGTACCGAGGGGATCACAAATGACAGTGACATTGTCGTGTTGCCACCTTGTAAATACATGTACTGAACTACTGTAAAGAATTGGTTTCATTTCGATAGAAAAAGCCGATTTACCAATCAATATTCAATGTCGCAATAATTATCGAAAAAACAAAGCATTTTTGGTTGCTAATGCTTGCAGCAAATTTTATTCTTATAAAAAGCAAATAGTTTGAAACTCATTCGTACTGGTGGCCATGATGAAATTTTTTCCAATAACGGTTTCGAGACTTGATGACCTAAGCAAAATTGTTTATCAGCAGAGGTGTTTGGCAAAAGGCATGAGTTTTCTCGTCATATTTATCGACAAAATTCCTGAAGAGGCTGAACAACGTCAGAAGGCTTTTTAACCTTGCTTTAAGTAACTTGATTCGTTGACCGTTGGACATCCTTGAAGAGGAATGGGGTGGTTCTGGAAAGCACAGACCCCGTTGATCACACGAGGCATTAGTACCAATATGTCTTCAGCACAGGTGAATGGTAGACAAAGGGAGAAGAACCGCTGCCACCGTTTTTTGTTTTTTCATGCATAAGTAAGTTAATTTACTTCGATTCAACGATTTAGTCCACTTTATAAAATTTACCTCAAATAATAAACTTTGAATTTAAATTACTTTCAATTAAAGTAGGCTCTTTACGAGCAACAACTACGCGTAATACTTCAAATTGATGATGACTGGTGGCAGTTCAGCGAGATTATGATAATGAGAATTATCATCTGTTCTGATTTATTATCATTGAGGGATCGGCAGTAAGTGTTCGTCCATCTAGCTAGTTCCGAAGGCTTGCCGTCAGTAGTTGTGAAGGGAATGGTTGCTGTATTTGATGAAACGATGACCACAGATTGATGGAACAGATGACATAATTTCGTTATACACGTTATACTGTAACACCTTTAGTTTCATGGCAAAAAACTAATGACAGTGAACATTTCATCAGCACTCATCAACACGTAAGAAACTGGTCAAATGGAACGCGAGAGATGGGAAAAATATTTGGCCCACACTCTTTAAAATAATGAATATCACGAGTGCTGTAATCCTTGTTGCGCATAAAAACTGATATACTCAAAGATAAATATGACATAATAGTACGTTCTATTTAATGTATTGTTAAATCCTAACTTGAATCCCAAAATAATAAATACTGTCACACTAAAAATCACATTCCGGATGCTACATTTACAGCAGCTTCTAGAATATACACCGTGATCAATTCGGATACACTTTCAAAGTGCATTGTAATAACGTAGACGCTATATTTTGAGTTTCTTGATATATTTTATGGAAAGTACTCTTTATGTAGATTAACTACAGCGAATGTTTTGAAATGACTCCTCGTTAAACTTTCTTTACCAACCTCAAACGTTTTTCGAAACTGTCACAGGCGGCACGTACTGATTCCAAGGGCACATCCTCCCAAATTTTCTGGATAACTACCTTTAACTGGTCCAAATCTGAGATTTTGTAGTCCTTCAGTTCGGATAGCATGTAGGAACAAACGAGTCAATCCAATGGGTTCAGATCCGGAGAGCTGGGAGACCATTCATGCTTCGCCAGGAATCCGTAAAATTATCCCTACACCAGGCCTGAACAATATTCGCCGTGTGAGCTGGCGCGCCATCTTGCTGAAATATATATTAATGATCTTCTCCATAGAGCTGTCGTAAATTGAGAGCAACAATTTTCTCCAAAATCTCCGTTTTATAATACTCGGCGATAGTTTTCACCTATTTATAGATGAAAATCAACGGTAGTTTACCTCGCTTGCAAATTGCGCCCAAACCATCACTGAAGCTGCACTTTAAAATAGAGGTACGTTTATCTGGGGCACAGGAATATTTTCCTTAGCTGCTGCCCAGACCTGATAATTTTGTGCGTTGTGGGGCTGCTCCCGGACAAACAGTTAGCTGAGATGATAGATCTCAGAAATTGGCATTTCGAATAAAAAATTCGCTCTCTTCCAGATTGTGCTAAACCCTTTTGGAAGTTATCCAAAATTCTGAAAAATAAGCCAAGACCATTTCCGCCGCTTAGTCCGCTCGACCTAAATTCTGTCCCATCACAACTTATCACCCCTATTGAAAAGGCCAATGCACTAGGTCAACACTTTGTGAATTCACACAACCTTGGCCAATCTGTTGTGAGCCCTTATGACCCTACTGTTGCGGAGGCAATGTCTAGAGGCGCCAAAACTCCCATAGTTATTCCTGACGATAGTAGTATATCGGTTGATGAGGTGATAGCTGCCATCAAGCAAACCAAAGACATGAAAGCCGCTGGTGTCGACGGTATCATCAACCTCGAGTTGATAAACTTGAGTTTTGATTTCTTCCGACACCTAACATTGATTTTTAACAGATGTTGGGCGCTTGGCAACTTTCCATCTTGTTGGAAAATAGCCAAAGTAATCCCTATTAGCAAACCTGGCAAAGATCCTACCAGCGCTAAAAGCTATCGCCCTATCAGCTTTTTGTCCTCCATCTCAAAGTTGTACGAAAAGCTGAACCTCAGCGGTTTACTGGGGTTTGCAAACCAGAATAACATCTTCATTCAGGAACAATTTGGGTTCAGGAAAGGTCACTCTACCATCCACCAACTGAAGTGTATAACTAACATCCTTAAACGGAACAGGTCCGTTAGTAAAACATCTGCCATGGCACTGTTAGACATCGAAAAGGCGTTCGACAATGTATGGCACGATGGTCTGGCGTTTAAGCTGAATCGATACAACTTCCCAATCTATATTGTTAAGATCATCAAGAACTATCTATTGGACAGATCATTTTGAACAATTCCCATTCTGAAACGTTCAACGTTGATGCTGGTGTTCCCCAGGGTGGCCTCATAGGTCCTATTCTATTTAACATCTTCACGTCAGATGTTCCTCCCCTATTGGGTGGTGGTATTTTGTCGATGTTTGCCGACGACACTTCCATCATCTACAAGGGTCGAGTGCTTCGTGCTCTGACTAGAAAACTTCAGGAGGGCCTCAATGTTCTGTCCGATTACTTCAACAGCTGGAAGATTTGTATCAATGCAGCTAAAACCCAGACGATTCTGTTTTCGCATTCGAGGTCACCTCGACTTATACCGCCACGAGGCACTTGACTTAATACTAACATTTAAAAGCTTGAAATTAACATGATCATTGTCTTTGGTTTTTATAAAAACATCAGACCTGTTTTAACGTAGTGGGGCTCAGACGTAACGATAAGTTACAAGTTAAAATTTGTTCTTTTTCGTGATGGACTTTAAAACGAGTATTCCAAGTTTAATAAAATGTTGAGCAAAATTGAATTTCATTGCCTGTCAATGTAATGCTTGCACATTAAAGTTGCAGACTTGCAAAATAAAAACGCAGCGTTACACACGATTGTGCTAATTTTCTCCACAACAATGCAAGGCCTTGAAGAAGCTTTTGTTTTATTTAAATTTGATTACCGAATCTTGATTTTTTCTTATTGTAACTAGAACTATATCCTAGAGATCAAAACGGGCTTCATGAAGCCTCGTTTGTGCATAAATAGTAGCAGTTTTTGGAAAAATCATTTTGTGTTCCTCAACTCACTTTTACGTCATGTCATGTAAGCAATCATTTTGAGTTTTTATGGTCTTGTAAATTTAAGAACGGACGCAAATTTCTATCTGGTAGACCGCTTCTTTTATGTGTCCAAGAAGATGTATTCAAGAAGATTTAAATGTCCATGATATTTTTTAAGAGTGCACTGACGTTCAAAGCCGAGCGTTGCTAGGAGCAAAGACATACTGTATTTAAACGGTTTTTGAATACAATAACGTTTGATCGCGCAAAACAATATAAACACAGAAGTGAAACATATGACAGGAAAAACTGAGCAACGATGATTGGGGCAGTTCAAAAGAATCCTGGGATCCCCAGGCATGATTTGGCCAAAAAGTTCAATGCGGCGCTCTGTACGGTTCGGTGAATCTGTATGCGAGAAGCTATTCGGTCAAACGATGCCAGAAAACATCCCAACAGGACCATTTCAGGTTGCCAAAAACCATGCAAGGAAGCTGTACGATCAAATTTTAACCAAGTGTAACCGGTGTGTTTTGATGGACTAGGGAACTTACGTAAAATTGGAAACTTGGCAAAAATGCACCTTGCTAAATGTTAAGTGGATCTTCCTGGCAAGTGCAGCTTTGCTGATAATTGGTCCTGAGAAGTTCTCGTTTGACTTAAATAGCTGCTGTCGGGATTGTCTTAGAGTAGCATTAGCAGAATAACCAAATTGTCCAGTTCCATCAAATCATTTTGGGCAATCATCGAAAGGAAATTGAAAAACATGTGGTAAAATAAACAAAACACCATTCGATTTGAAAAAAAAATGATTAAAAAAAACAACAATAAATAGCCCTATAAGGTTGTACTAAGTGTGGATGTAGGACAACTAAATTTATATGTGTAATTTTTGTCGCGTTATAAGCTGTTTTTTCATTATTTTCATTATCATTAAACCCTGAATTTCTTTCGAAGAGAAGCAAAACTGTTGGCTGCTTGAATGAAAACTCTGTGTTGACAAAATGTGCTAAAAATCGCCTGGAATCCTTCATTTACTCAATGTTAAACAAGCCTCTACCTCCAGCAAATTTAAAAAAGTATACATTTGAAACCCTACAATTATACACAATGCAACAAATTGATAGAAATATTTCCCATCAATCACTGAAAAAAAATCTGAAAATCTAACGAGATATTACTGATTTTTAAACGTTCAAATCTTACCACCTATCGTGGTGCATTTTTTTCGTACCTTTTAAGTGTACCCTTATATAGAAAGCAAAGAAGTAGTCTAGGTCAAAAAATGCTGATCAGGTTAACTGTTCAACTGTACAAAAAATGATACGCATCGGAAACTTTATAGATCATCAAAAATAAAATTGGAAAATATTTTTAAATGTATTTTTCCCTTGCAACTCTAAAGAAACCCTACAAAGTGATATACTTAGCTTCTTTATACGTTATATTGCCATGCAGAAATTACCCATTTTTCCGTCCAAATTCTAAATGGAACATATTTTTGAAAGTTCTAAATCTAATTCTAAACTAATTGTCAAGTTATTTTTATTTGGGATACTTTCACACAAGTTCACTGACATTTTCAATGTCATTGCATCTTATTATTTGAATTGGAATAAGGCGCATTTTCCGATCAAGTACTATTTTTTTCATAATAATTATTCATATTCGCAACATCAGGTTAGTGTGTACATCTAGCGCACACTTTCAATCGCTGTCAGAGAACGGAAGAACTTCGCATTTTCTGGTAAAAATACTTTTTGCACGCATTTCGCTGGTATGTTTGCTCAGGACGACACACCTTTCTGCCAAAGATAGGTACGCCTCAAGGCTGCATTTATTATGAGCGGGTACTTTTGCTGTCGCTGGATTCGCTACATCAAAATATGAATAAATTAGCATAAAATGAATTATGCAAAGAACATCAGTCATTTGCCGTCGGCGATTATTATACCGCACATAGAAGGTGTGTGGCACCAGAAATCTTGAAATAGACAACCGCAAATATGCTAACAGAAACTGAACGGAAACGAATAATTTCATGAGCCGTTAGGTTGTGCTCTCAGTTTACAAGTGAAGTGAAAGTTTACTGGATTAGACAAGACGTGTATAGCTTTGCAGGAACAGTTTTTTTGAGTTTTTGAAGAAGCTTAGGCAATCTCAATTTTTTTTTTCAAAATTGGTATAATTCTTTCTTACTAAAAAAAACATAAGACTCATTATTATTTGTTCTGCCATTAAGATAACCATTTCCATGTTAGATTGCATCTTACCACGCGTTTCCTCTATTCAAAGTAACTTGACAGCAATGCGTTCCCATCAATCTAAAGTGAATTTGAGAAATTCATTTAGCTTTTTGACACCTAAACTGCCGTTCTAAGAATAACTGTCCCATGTTGCTTTTGGTTAAATTCCAGTTTTTTCAATATATGTTTAATTTTTTAACTATACTATTGGGTACAAACATAAAATTATATACTTTGTTCTGAGTTTGTATAAAAAAAACATCAAGTTAGATTGTCCCATGTTGAAGTTCTAGGCATAAAAGTCCCACTACGACTTTTCTAAAGAGATCTTAGAAACATATTTGATTTAAGTTTACAACATTCTTTGTAGGAACAACTAGACACTCATCATTGATAAGGTGCTTATATGCAAACTTAAACAATGACTTTGACTTTGAACATCAAATTGTCTATATAAGCCACCATTTGCATTTGATAGAACTGTGTTTCTAACGATGAAATGGTGATAAAAAATAACCAGAATCATGGTAGGAGCATAAACAATAATGCACATGGCATGTCTATTTTAAAACGTAAATTCTATCGCCAACGATCCATCAATACATCGTGCAGTGCGACTGATATGTCTAGAATTTTCTGCTGCAAGGCAAGGTTCTACGCATGTCAGTCCCACTGAATATTTTACCTCGTATTTTACATACAATTTTTTTTTTTTGTATTCCCCCCCCCCCCCCCCCACCCTCTTATATTTTTGTGATTTTTTTCGTGTTTCCCCACACACATAATGAAAAATTAAAAATAATTTTTTTTTTTTAATATTTTTGTACTGACAGTTGTGATTATTACGACAGTAAGAAGGGAGGACGTGTTGTATTTTTTTTTTTTTTTTTCGCCCACCGGGGGGGGGGTGGTTTGTCTTTCCTTTTTTTTTTTTTATAGTATATGTGTTGGGGTGTCCTCCCCCCCCCCCTCCCCCAAAAAGACCTCGAAGTTTTTGGACAGTCCGCAGTAGTTTAAAGTCATTTTTGCAATTCATTTCCAAATTTGTGTTAATTATGCATGTTCGTATTACGAATAACGCGCCATCTATATATGGAAATGCGTTGGGCGTTAGCATCAACCCCATCGTTCATCGATCATGGCGCCCTTAAGAAAATGCGAATTTACTCTTCCGGCAACCAAAAGAAGATGGAGGGACCCTCTATAAAAACCGATTTTCAACTATCTACGGGAGAGTAGTAGAGATCAACACGACGCCATCTTCAGCTTCGCTTGTAAACCGCCAGAAATTTATCCAGATAGACGAGACAAGAACCAGGAAGAATTTAATTTAAAATGATTAGTAGTTTAGTAATAAATCGTTACATTAGAGTTAAAATATGAAATTAAAGTGAATTAAGCTATTAAAGTTATCTTCGGTGAAAAGAACAAACTAAACCAATGAAGTAAAGTTGCCTTACTTAGTGAATGCTGCAGTGCATATGTCCTCGTTGTGGTGAATAAAATTTGAGCACAGAAATTAATTTACTGAGTGATTCGAACAATGCATAATAAATACATACATTATTGCTGAATATAATTTTTACAGGTTTACACAAGTTTCCTCTTCTGAGAACTATACACGTTTTACGAGAATATTCATTTCATTTTCAGGTGATATGATTGGGATCACAAATTTTGTTTCATACAGATATGGCGATTTTTTCATTTCTTTTCCATTAGCTTGCATGCTCTGAATAAAATTAGTAGTGTATTTTAGAATCTTGTTTAGAAGCAACCTATAAAAACCGTTTATTTGCTCTAGTTATGAGATGGCCTTGCAAACATGTTTTCACGGCATTGCATTTAACACAATACATGGACCTGTTGCAAAAAAAAATCCACATTGAGACCGAGATCTTTTTGCATTTCGTTTAGATTAAAGCTTATCTTATTTTTTATTGGCCTTCCAGTCCATCAGAGAAAAAGTGATTTTTTTGCAGACCATGCTTTCATGAATTGTGAACTGTTTTTTTTTTAAACTTATATATACATTTAATTTTACACAAACAAAGACCTCTTAGAAATAGGGAAATCCTATTACAATTTTAGGTGAGTTTTGACAATAAAATATTTATATTTGATGTTTAATATGTTGACCTGTTCTCGCCGTGTTACCAAAAATTAAAATCATTAGGTTTCATGTTGATGTCTGCACATTGTATTCCATTACTAGTAAATTAGAATTGAATTATTTACCATGAACAAACTTAACATAGATGTGAACAAGAGCTGTCCTGATGTACAAAAACACCAGGATCAGATATTTCTTCAATTATTTAACTTTGAGTTAGAGAAAAGTTTAGATGGTTTGCAAATCATCTCGAACGCAAGTTTGAAAAGTTGATAAGTTGTTTTTGCTATTGTGCTTTTCAACTAACCCATTAACTCGTTCGTCAAGCACTTACGCCTTTTTTCTCCCACTGGTAGATATCCATTAGAAATAGAAGCAAGATGCGGTGATATAAGATAAAAAAAAAGTTTTTTTTTTCTTTCTAAGAAGATGGAGCAGAACAATCATCTGTACATTCAAACTTGATTCCATTTGGTACCTTTGCATCAATTCTGGCAGTGACGAGGGTGCGTGTGTAATCGCCGCTTTGGAAGAGGGTAGGAGTAGGGTACAATAGTGTAAAAAGCACCGGTTAAGTAATATTGTAAAGTGCTAGCGAACATTACATTCCTAGTTATGCTTTGTAGGTTCATGGCAGCACTTTTCCGGTTTCACACGTCTGTGAAGGATCTACTTCTTGAAGCTGTTTTCAACCTTTTCGATTCACTTAGTTCAGTCATTAAATCCAGATACAGATACAAATCCATCACTGATTGAACTTAATATGGAAGGTGTGCTGCGAAATCCACACATTTATACTGTTCCCCTCGTTCGGATTTTCGAAAGCGTGAACTCCACGTCGTTATTGCAAATTTAATTAAGAGCCCAGGTTTCTTGCTAGTTTTTAAGGATCAGACTCGGTCGTTTCTCTGTGGCGGCTGGTGTTTATAAATTCCGCGGTATTTCAGGAAAAAAATTAAGTGGTTTCTAGCCATTTTCAATTGATATTGGTAAAAGGTTAATTGTTGGGAGTGAACTTGAATGTGATTAATGATCAGTTCGCTCGTATTTTTCCATCTCAGTTGAGCGTTCTGGGTCTGTGAATTTGGTCTCAAAAATTCTAAAAATCTATGCATATTAAAGTCAATTTTACGTTAGACTTCCAACGCTTGGTTTTTTTTTTTTGTGTACGATGAGAGTTTTTTTTAACGGGAATATTTTGAGGCTCCTGTGGCGTCATTCGTTGCCGTTTGTTTTCTTCGATTTTTACCTTTATACTGTATTAAAAAAAATTACGAATAATGTTTTCGGCTCACATTGACCCGGATTGGATCTAGCGATTTCATAATCATTTTATTACCATGTTTAAATTTCAATACCCTCAGAATTTTTGTTGAAGTATGAATTTAATGTGGCTAGCAGTCTTGGATTGAACGGAATGGACTGCTTATTTACCGACATTTATTTATGAGCGAGCAATCTACGAAAATCCTTGACAAATTTAACAAATTTGACTAAGGAACTGCTAAATATCATTGAGCATGCAACAGGGTAAATGATTAAATACCATGTAACCAGGTGAGGATCATATTGGACATCTGGAGATATTGGAGGACATGTTCTGGAAGCCCCGTAGCAAATTATAGTTTAAACAGAGCCTAGTCGTGCGAAATATCAAAATTTGCAAATGGGTAATTCATTAGAAACCACATCAATGGTTCAAGAGAGTCAGATATCAGACACCAACATTCAGTTGCGAGAGGTATGAGACGTTTTTATTAAGGGCTAATAGTTTTCGTCAGTAGAAGGAAAATAAATAAGGAACTTATACATTGTGTACAATATCATAAGGCTTATTATGTGAAATATCTGTCAATTCTGGTTATTGAGTAACTTTTGTGACATGATTGAATTAATGTCAATCACAGTAACGTCATTTATAAATTCCATCTTAACCTTTGCGGTACTAACATACTTTTTGTTAAAACATTTATTTCTTTAATCGGCCAAATTTCAACCGATTTTGGTGCTCTATATTTCATTGGACCGGAAATTTCATATTGTTTTGAAAGTCATAACATGGGTTGAAACCGGATTGTGGTCCCGGAGACATTCCAGAAGCCGTGGGGGTAAGAGATTGTTTTGGCGGGACCAATTTTCTTATTTAAGCAGTATTTCGTCAACATTTTTTCACGGACAAGATTTCAAATGACCAACCAATGTCCTGTGATCACGGTGGATACTTTCGAAGCTCCGGACCCTGATCCGGATTGGATGCCCCGGGGAATGTGGCCACTTTTCAAACTTAACCAAACTATACCATGCGACGAATCAAACTTCGTTATTTGTCATTTGCTGTATTACATTTACATTCATAATTATATTTATACTTACATATACATTTACATTTACATTTACATTAACATTTACATTTACATTTACATTTACATTTACATTTACATTTACATTTACATTTACATTTACATTTACATTTACATTTAAATTTACATTTACATTTACATTTACATTTACATTTATTTAGATTTACATTTACATTTACATTTACTGCTAGTAACTTACGCAACTTTCACCATTATTTATCCTTAATCCATCTTGAACAGTTCTAGTTTCACAATAAGCCTTATCAGCGGGTTGTTGTTTTGAATTTTGTTTATTATTTAAATATTTATTGTTATATTTCATAATAACAATAACAAAAAGTATGCCTTTGTTTTTATATTTATTATTTGAACAAAAATGTATGTAATGGCTTAACTCAACTTGGACCCGCAGTTTTACAGAATCGTACCTTAAAATAAGTAATATTTCTACTCGTACTTTTGAAGCAGACCTATTCCCTGCATTCATCGCTACTAGTCAATTGTAGTCAATAAATGTGTAGAGCTATACATGTAACAAAAATGATGTCAAATGAAATTGGTCCGCAATCGAATAAGTGCTTTGTCTTAATTGGTGACTTTTGAGAAACCAAATGGTCACCTGAAAAACAGCACATTTTTGGTTTTGTTCTCTCTCATCTGCTACCTTTTTTCTGCTTCTCCTGTTACTTTGCCTGTTTCTTCTTCAGGTTAGTAGACGTTTCTTGTACCAATGCTATTTAATTGTACTAAATGCAAACAGTTGGGACATGCGGCTACTTTTTGAGACAACCAGCCCTCGTTGTGACAAATGCGGCCAAAGACATCTAGAGGATACTTGCCAACAGGAAGCAACAAAGTGTGTTTACTGTCGCAAAGAGCCTCCCCACGATTAGTAGAACTGCCCCGAGTACAAGAAACATACTAGTATCCCATTAGTTCTCCAGAAGTGCGCCGGAATAAAAATAAAACCTTCTCTCAAAAGCTTGCAACGAATTGGAGGTAACGGGGGTCAATTTAAAAAACCGAATAACCCGGCATCCGGTTCTTGCTGTAGTTATACCAATCCGCCGCTATATAATAAAAGTAACCGTAAGAGGTTGCCAAAACCAAATACTACATCTTCTCAAAATTCTGAAAAAATATCCCGTCCATGCGAAGTAAGAATAAATTTAGGGTCATTGTGGATTACATTTTAAACGCTCTTGGTCTTTCGGATGTTTCACCGCTCCGAGGACTTATTGAACTGCTTATTCCTATACTTGGAAACTACTTCAAGCCTGTATCATGGCCTATCATTGGTGAGTTCATATCTTTCGGGGAATAATTCGTCGAATGAGGATCGAGATATGATCACCGTATTACAATAGAACTGTCGTTGTTTAATACCTAAATTATACTCGTTCAAGTATTGGATTCACAATTATCATTGTGATATATTTGCTCTCTGTGAAACATGGCTTTCTTCTGAAGATGAATTAAACTTCCACGATTTTAGCATTATTCGCCTGGACCGAGATGATGCATGTGGTGGCCCACATTTGAGGATCAAAAAGGGCGACTCCCTCTATAAAATCTCACTCCCAAAAATCTCAGTCATTGAAATCGTCGCTTGCCAAATAAATGTAAAGAATAAATATCTTTGCATAGCTCCTATCTATGTCCCTCCGAGGACATCAATAAACCGCTGTCAACTTTTGAGTTCAGTTAAATTACTTCCATCTCCAGTTTTTATTCTGGGCGATCTGAACTGCACTGCTTGGGGCGAACAAATCGATGACAACAGAGCGGGTATTTTTTATGACTTATGACATCTTGAACACTGGGGAAGCAACACGAATAGCAAAACATCCTGCCAGGGAGAGTCGACTTGACATATCTTTGTACTCTAGTTCACTATCATTAGATTGTCTGTGGAAGGTTATCTATGATCCCCATAGTAGTGACCACCTACCAGAAACGACGTGTTCCTAGTGCATCCCTCAAAAATAAAACCCACCACCCCTGGATGGGATGACGGATGCACTATGTTGTATCTTGAGAAATCCGACGCGTTTAAAGATTATTGTAGACATGAAACATCTGAGCTACTTGATAAGTACCTAAGCTTGAAAAAAAAAGTTAGCATATTACTCAAGGCAAAGAAACGCAATTACTGGCGTTCGTTTGTAGAGGGACTATCTAGAGAAACCTCGATGACAACGCTTTGGAAAAAGGCTCACTACATGCGAAACTGCTCATCCTCCAATGAGAGTGAAGAATACTCCATGCAATGCACATTTAACTTCGCTAAAAAGATTTGTCGAGACTCTGTCGCAACACAACAGAATTTACGGAATACCACCCGAAGTAACGGTTCTCTGGATGTACCATTCACAATAATGGAATTTTCAATGGCACTTCTTTCATCAAATAACTCTGCTCCAGGAAGCAATATGATTAAATTTTACATTCTAAATAATCTCCTTGATATCATTAAAAGACGATTACTTAACCTGTATAATACTCTCATGGAATTAAACACATTTCCAACCGCACGGAGACAGGATAAGGTAATAGCTATTCAAAGGCCTGAGAAACCAGCGTCTGATTACAATTCTTACCGTTCTCTATGCAATCATGTGTATGGAAATTATTAGTAAACATGATCCTATCAAGACCTGAACATTGGATTGAATCAAACAACCTGCTTGTCGAAGTTCGCCTCAACCGACTGATAGGGGGATTCTTCTTTGTTGCTCTTTATTATAGGAGATTAATAAATTCCTGTTTGAGATTCGAGGAATAACAACAGCTTAAGGTTTACAATTTACATTTGCATGGTAATTTAAAGCATAATCTAGGTTTAAGTATCGTAATCAAAGGCATAAGTAGCATAGTTGGAGGTTATTTCTATTGTTGTCATTTAGGTATATAAGAAACTAGCACTTACGTTTAATTCCCCTAATGTTCTTCCCGCAGGGTCATTGGAATCTGCAAACGGCTTGATTTGAGGCGCGGCACTCACCGATAGCTGTAAATATTATTTTTAGGGGTTCGAAGTCATTTAATAGTCATAGCTATAACTTCCTCTTACCAGTATTGCCGAATTCAGGTTAGGTACAACTACTATAAACCTGCTCGGTAGCTTTTAAGGACTATTTTAGGTGAAAATTCAATAAGCTTTAGGTTTACATGTAAAAAGTTCGAATACCTGATAAACTAGCACGTAATTTAGATTTAAGAGTAACTAATAACTTCAGCACACGTTTTTCTAATATATTACATAGATAAATCTTCTTCTTATGATTTTGTTTTCATTCTTCTCACGACATGACAGGCGGTAGTGCTGTCATTCTGATTCAGGGAGGAGCAGCGACGCATATTTCAAAAGGGCGCGTGCTGCCCAGTTTGGTCAGCTAACACTGCTATCAAATACGCAGTTTGGTTTCCGAAAGAGTAAAGGAATAAACAATTTCTTAGCGTTGCTTTCATCTGATACACAACTGAACTTTGCACACAAGGAGGGATTGGCTTCAGTATTTCTGAATTTTTAGGCCGCATAAGACTAAGTTTCCAAAGACATACTGGCAGATAGTCTGCACAGTAGTGGTGTAGCTGGAATTTTAAATAACTTTTTATGTAATTTACTGTCAGAAAAATAAATGAACATTTTTTTTTTATGAATTCATTTATTTGTTCAGGCTCAATCGAATCAACTTTACAGAGCCAAGTTTTCATGTTTATATACATCAGTTATCTTAGAACTAAGGTTAAGGGGGTGGAACCGATTACTCGCGGCCGTCTCGAGGTTAATAGGAATTACAATTTTATGGATGGGAAAATTGCGGTGGGAATTTAAAACAAAGCATGAGGAACAATGGTTTTCTTATATCTAGAATTTCAAATTACAATTTTTTAATTGAACGTTTTCAATTTAAAAAAAAAATCACTCACTCTCTCTCTCACACACACACACACACGCACACAACACTCACACACACACAACCACAATCACACACCGATGCACACAATCCTCAAAAATTTAACCTAAACAAGTAAGTTAATCAAACTACAATCTAAGGCTAATGTTAGTCAAAAACACATAAATGAGTTTCATAAACTCCAGATCGCGTGCGGCCAAAATGTCTCGAATCGGTACATTGGGTTGTCTACCTCGAGCCCGAAGGGAATCATAAAGCTCAGATCTGACTCCACGATGCTCAGCACAAAACCAAATAACGTGATCTGCGTCCTGGTAACCTTGTCCACATTCACAGCGATTGCTGTCGCTCAGCCCAACACGGAACAAATGAGCGTTCAAAGAATAATGATTGGACATGAGGCGAGACATCACACGAATGAAGTCTCGACCCACATCCAATCCCCTGAACCAACATTTCTTAGACACCTTAGGAGTGATAGAGTGTAGCCATCGCCCCAAGTCTCCTTTACTCCATTTATACTGCCAGCTATCGAGTGATATCTGACGATAAATATAGAAAAATTCGTTGAAGGCGATTTGTCGGTCATAAATATCGCCTTCGATAGCGCCCACCCTTGCAAGCGAGTCCGCTTTCTCATTGTCAGGAATCGAACAATGAGATGGGACCCAAACAAAGGTGATAATAAAAGAACGTGAAGATAAAGCACTTAGAAGACCTCGTATTTTCATAAGAAAATAAGAGGTGTGCTTTACCGGCCTCAAGGAGCGAATAGCCTCTATAGAACTAAGACTATCCGTGAAAATGAAGTATTGATCCGGTGTAAGAGAGGCAACAGTTTCTAAAGAAAAGTGAATTGCTGCCAACTCCGCGACAAAAACAGAACAAGGTGCTTGAAGTTTACGAGCGACGCTATAATTTTCATTATATACACCAAAGCCAGCGGAGTCCTCTATCAAAGACCCGTCAGTGAAAAACGTTTTGGTGGAATCAACTAGGCCAAACTTTGCAGCAAATATCACCGGAGCAATCATAGGACGATGATGCTCTGGGATTCCACGAAGCTCCTGTTTCATGGATAAATCAAAATGAACCGAATTTCCGAAGTTGGAGAAGCAAACACGATTGGGAATATTCAGCGAAGGGCTGACATCCTGTGTTATGTATAAATGGTACAAAGTCATGAAGCGGGTTTGAGGGTTCAACTCAAGGAGCTTCTCAAAATTTTCAATCACCTGGGGGTTCATAACTTCACACCTGGTGAGGAGCCGGAGAGATAATTCTGAAAACCGATCCGAGAGTGGCAACATGCCAGCCAGCACTTCAAGACTCATGGTATGAGTCGAGTGCATACAACCCAACGCGATACGAAGGCACCGATATTGAATACGTTCCAGTTTGATGATGTGCGACCGAGCCGCTGACTGAAAACAAAAACTACCGTATTCTATAACCGACAAAATCGTTGTCCGGTACAACGTTAGAAGATCTTGCGGATGCGCTCCCCACCAGGTCCCGGTAATTGTGCAGAGAAAGTTTATCCTTTGTTGGCACTTTCGCTTCAGATACTCAATGTGGGATCTCCAGGTGCACTTTGAATCGAACCAGACCCCAAGATATTTAAATGACATAGAATGAGTTATCGGTGTACCCAAAATTTGAAGCTTCGGTTGTGCAGGGTTATGCTTCTTAGAAAAAACTACCAACTCAGTTTTCTCCGTAGAGAATTCGATACCTAGCTCGAGAGCCCATGTAGACAAATTGTCTAAGGTATCCTGTAAGGGTCCTTGCAGATCGACCCCATTGGGTCCCGTGACAGACACTACACCGTCATCTGCAAGTTGTCTCAACGTACAATTCTCACTCAAACAACCGTCAATGTCTTTGACATAAAAATTATACAAAAGGGGGCTTAAACATGATCCCTGGGGGAGACCCATGTAGCTAAATCGAGAAGCTGTAGAGGTTCCATGAGAAAAGCTCATATGTTTCTCTGACAGCAAATTGTACAAAAAATTGTTCATTAATGGTGAGAAACCACAAGCGTGGAGTTTATCTGAGAGAACTTCAACAGATACTGAATCAAAAGCCCCCTTGATATCCAAGAAAACAGAAGCCATTTGCTCTTTTTTAGCAAAAGCTAACTGAATCTCTGTGGAAAGCAACGCGAGGCAGTCGTTCGTTCCCTTACCCCTACGAAAACCATATTGAGTATCTGAAAGCAGGTTATTCGTCTCAACCCATTTGTCCAGGCGGAAAAGGATCATTTTCTCCAACAACTTTCGAATACAAGATAACATCGCGATGGGTCGATAGGAGTTGTGGTCGGACGCGGGTTTACCAGGTTTTTGAATGGCAATAACTCTCACCCGTCTCCAGTCATCCGGTACAATGTTGAGAGCCAGAAACTGATTAAACAAGTGCAACATGCGCCTCTTAGCGACGTCTGGAAGGTTCTTAAGCAAGTTGAACTTGATTCTATCAGCCCCCGGAGCCGTATTGCCACACGAAAGGAGTGCGAGAGAGAACTCTACCATTGAAAAAGGTTGGCTGATCTCATCTATCGAATTCGTGGTTTCGCGAGGAAACATTTGTGCTGGCACAGAATCTGGACAAACTTTTCGCGCGAACTTGAGGATCCATTGGTCCGAATACTCCTCGTTCTCGTTGTTCGTAATTCTGTTACGCAATCTTCGCGCCGTATTCCAAAGGGTATTCATCGACGTTTCACGCGATAGCCCGTCCACGAATTGTCGCCAGTAACCGCGTTTCTTGGCCTTGATGAGGCTCTTAAATTCTCGTTCGAGAGCCGTGTACCTTTCGAAGTGCTCAGGTGTTCCACGTCTACGAAAAACTTTGAACGCGTCGGACTTTTTGCGGTAAACCTCGGTGCATTGCTGATCCCACCATGGGGAAGGAGGTTTCCTGCGAAATGACGTTCCTGGAACTGGTCGAGTTTGAGCTTGAAGCGCGCTTTCCAAAATCAGGTTGGAGAGGAAGTTATATTCCTCCAGCGGTGGAAGCCCTTCTACCGTTGTTACGGCTTCATCTATTGCTGTCTTGAACCTTGTCCAATCGATATTACGAGTTAGATCATAGGTGACGTTTATCGATTCCGGCGGAGTGAGCCCGGTGGCAACCGAAATTTTAATAGGCAAATGATCACTACCGTGGGGATCCTGGATCACATTCCACGTGCAGTCCAACGATAATGAATTCGAGCAAAGTGTAAGGTCTAACCTACTGCCAAGTGAGGATGGACCAGCCAAGCGTGTAATTTCTCCATTGTTGAGAACGGTCATATTGAAGTTGTCACAGAGGTCATATATCAAAGAAGACCGGTTGTCATCGTACAGTTCTCCCCAGCCTGTACCGTGAGAGTTAAAATCTCCCATGACCAACCGCGGAGCAGGAAGAACCGAACAAATATCTGAAAGTTGTTTCTGGTTTATTGGGGCTCTAGGAGGAATATAAACGGAAGCAATGCAAAGACTTTTATTTTTAATAACAGCCTGACATGCGACAACTTCAATACCTGGAATTGGAGGAAAATTCACTCTATAGAAGGAGTAGCACTTTTTGATCCCCAAAAGTACTCCTCCTCCACGTGAATCCTCACGATCAAGCCGAATAATGTTGAAATCGTGAATCGGAAGATCGATTTCGGGTGAAAGCCATGTTTCACAAAGAGCAAATGCATCACAACTGATATTGTGAGCTAAAAATTTAAATGATTCCAATTTAGGAATAAGACTTCGACAATTCCACTGCAGAACAGTGATCAAATCCCCGACCTCTTTTGGCAAATTATCCATCGAAGGAAATGATAGCTGCAAGGAGGGGCCACTTTAATGTTAATTTCTTCAAAAAAGTTTTCACAGTGGGAAGCATTGCCATAACAATGCTTTTAAGAGGGTCAGATATTTCGAGGTACTTGAAAATACCTTCCACAATATCATCAAATGAGAACAGCCCAGATGAAGAGGGGGCTTCTGTTCTTAAAATCGGGGCATCAGGGGTTTTGGATGTCCCCGGGAGAGATGGGAAATCCTGTGTGTAGTTGGCACTTCGAAAACCAGGTGGATTTGGATTATCCTTATTTCCACTGCTCTTTGAATTGGGCATGTTGATTTGGGGCTTCTTTTCAGCTACTTTCCCTGCTCGGATGCGTCTTCGCTTCCGTGAAGCACCTTCCGGAAAACTGAAAGAGGTCCCTCCTCAACCAAGTCCGAATCAGACTCGTCATCTGACAGAGCAGCAAAAGGATTTGTATTGATATCGGGTGGCGAGGCTTTCTTAAGCATTTCTGCAAAAGATTGCCTTGAACGTTGTTTCAGAGAACGTTCCAATTTTTCCCCGCGTTGTTTGTACGCCGGGCATGACGAGAGAGCATGGGGAGGAGTACCCTTGCAAAAAACGCATTTTAGTGTGTTATCTGCACAGGGACCAGCCTCATGTTTCTCCCCGCAAGTTGAGCAGCGTGCCTTATTGCCGCAGTGAGAGGCCGTATGCCCCATCTGCTGGCAGTTTTGGCAGATCATTACCCGGGGTACAAATAACCGCACAGGTAGCCGAAGTTTGTCCAGTTCTAAGTAGTGAGGAAGGGCAGAGCCAGAAAAGGTCACCCGAAACGAGTCTGTGGGGGTAACTTTTTTCTTACCCTCGCTGTGCGATATTTTCACTAATTTTGTTACTTCCAGTATCTGTACTGGGGGAGCAGAGGGTTCTTGAATCGGCCAACCGCCCGCTTCTCCAAAATTTCAGGGCACAGACTCGCCTCTGTGACTACTCCTACAATCTCCACATCACGAGCTGGAATATAAACTCTATATTCCAGTGTAAAATGCTGGGAGGAAGCAATCTCATTAGCCTGCTTCAGGTTAGAGACGACAACACGGAGTTTATTAAATTTAACTTTCGTGATCTCTGTCACGGCTGAGAATCGCTTCGTCAAATCAGTAGTTATTTGGTACACGTTCAGAGGTTTAATTTTGGGCTGAAAGTAGACAACCCATGGACCGACCGAGTCCATTGGATAAGATCGCGGTCGGAAATTTATCTGTGCCTCCCCATCATCAGGTGGCAAAGGCACTTTTTCAGCTAAACCGTCCATGTCGAAGAAACCTCTTCAACATGCACGATTTGCCTTACTCGTGGGAGCGTTGAACGCCCCCAAAAATTTAAATCACACACAAACACAAAACAGGAACACACACAAATTAACGCTAAACTCTAGTGGGATGAGAGACAGAGGAAAAAAAAACTTAACTAATATTACTGATCTGTTGCTGCTGCTGCTGCTGCTGCTGCACGCACCGTATGCCTGAACGCGCACTTCTATGCGGGCAGCGGGGAGCGGTGCGCTGCGTGGGTGCACGGGTGTATCCGATCGCCTTCGGGTGCACTCGCTCGACGATGTCGGATGACCGTTGGCGATGTAGTAGTGTATCGCTGGTTAGCGTCACCACGCGGAGATGAAGCGAAAATGAGCGGGATGATAATTCGCCAGCAAGCACTGCTTGATTTTCTTATTTCACTGGAAAACCACACTGCCTTCTTAGAAAAAAAAACTCACTTTCACTCCTTTCACTGAAGTGAATAGATTTAGAGAAAAAAACTAATTATTTCCAAGGATCGCACTCGAAAAATCTTCCAAAACAACGGAGCGCTGGATCGAACGGACTTTCTTCTTTCGCTGAACGAAGTGAGATGGCTGATAACAGCTGATCCAGAGCTTTGGATATATCGATGGACTGACTACATTGGTCAATATTTTCAACCGACTTCTGCGGGATGCCGTAGTGACCTCTGCAAGCACGCCGGAAAGCCAGAGGAGCCTAACTTCACAAACATCAGATAGTAATTTGAGTTCAACTCCTCGTGAACTACCGCGTCAGAAATGTTCGTCAGATTGGTGGTGAAGGTGTTGAAGGTGGTGCGAGTTCCAAATTTTCTTATTCTGGTGGGAGCATCTGAAGCAAAGAAGTTATTTTGCGCTTCCTTCTGATCGTCATGAATGATGGTTCGATTCCGATTCTGGCAACAGATGTACCAGGCTTGATGTTTAGCGTTTAGATCGGCAGTGAAGATGAATTTGACGCTGTTGCTCTGCAGGCCCAAAATAGATCCCTAGGTATGGACATTGATACGTTGCCTTTCTTGGGAAGTTGATCTGCTATCATGGACATGCGACTGACTATTAAAGAAATTCCAACAGCTTTGAACTAATGTTCGTTTGAAGAGCGATGGCCACTGCCCTTCTTACTTAACTGGAAATCAGGCTAGAGGCAAGCATCTGGTGGTCTTGTTGTCTAATGGTTGAGGTTTTTATTGAGGTTTTTAACGCAGGTGCGCATTTTGTACAGTTCACCCCTTATCTTACATCCCAGTGAAGACGTTCGAATATGTTGAAGTAATATTCTAAGAATCGATGTTAGCATTGAGAATGAGAAAAAAGAAAGCATAACAAAGTTTTTGAAAGCATCTGAATGTTTTTATCGTTTTTGATTTTGATGGCTTAAGAGAAAAAATAAAACTGTTCATTTTTACTAAAGTAGATAATATTGAGAAAGGAGTAAGATTAAGTTGAAGTCAGGAAAAGAAGAGATATGCACGTACAGTGAAAACGCATTGGTGAGAGAGTACAAACCATTTTAAAATAATAGAAATTGAAAAATCACTTTGTCAACTTATATAAGTCAAAGAGTTCTTGAAAGCATTACTACCAAACCCTTTAACGCTGAAAACATTGGTACGAGTTTTTAGCACACTTTATTATTTATCTTTGGAACTGGTGAACGAGTTCTTGAAATTCAAATGTTTTTTTCTACATGAATAGTTGTACCTACAAATGCAGATAGACATCTAGTTAAACTAATAATCAAATTATTTTAAATAGTCTTAAAAATCAGGAATCAGATAAAATAGAACTACTTATCACGAACAACGTTTGAAAAAATATACCAATAAGATCGTGGTTTGGAAAGGAAAAAATATCCCATGCTCGCTTTCCGTAAAAGGTTTCCTGATGAAGCATGCAAAATTCGAAGAAAGCTTGGAACATCACTTTACATCAATCCTGTTTTTATTTCCACTTCTGGGAAAATGCATTTTTAAGAACGGAAGTGTGCAGCGCATCTACTGCCTCGGTTCTAGTTGCATCACAACTTTCTCACATTTCGGAGTCAATCCGTTGCAAGCAGCTTAAAAGACAGCTTTTGCATAGACGAAATGCTTTTAATAGATGCAAAATTCTGCTTCAAGTGGGAGTGACTCAATTTGCATTTTTAAACGAAAGCGACACAAGAAGGCTGCTTCATCTGCTTTCAAACGCATGGAGAAACAAATCATTTTTATGTGAGCCACTGAACAAACAATTTTCCACCGGGCGGAATTTTCCAATGAGTAGCACGAAGTAGAGCATAAGCGTGGCTATTTTTACGTTTACCTAGTGACATTGTAGCTTATAGAAGACAAAACAGCATTAGCATATTTTAACAAAGCCTTATTTTATCAGTGTCTCGGTGGCAATGATGGAAATCTGAATTGTCTTAAGCTCTAGCAAGCTTTGTGTGGTTTAAGTGTTCGAGTACAGCTTTGCCTTGCAGATGAGTGCCATTCCTCTTTTTTTCCACGTCTGTAGTATGTTTAGCATTTATTGCTGTTCAAGTCACCTATCTCCGCAGGAATTAATAGTTTGGTTTGATTGCTAATCAATACAATTATTTGTAAATTTTGAACCATGAAATTTCAAGTGTTAAGCCTCAAGACAATTTGCAACCTGAAACAATTTATCAGTATTACCAAAATCAAACACGGCGAGGTCGTTTAACTCAAAATTTATGAAAAAAAATGCACTATTCCAAACCAACAATCAATTTCCTTTCACATACTTAGGTCATTAAGCTATAAAAATTGTATACCTTAATTATCGTAAGAGAAAATTTTCACGTGATTTCCACGAAATGTTTTTATTTATTCATAAATTTATTTATTTTTGTTAGCGCGTGGTGTGCTTGGAGCTGCAAAACAGTTGTAAACCAAGCTGGAAAAAGACCTAAATGCCTAAAAAAGGAAACACATGACAATGAAAAATGTAAAGAATTTAGGGAAATTGCATTATTTTGAAATAGCTGTAACATTATAACCATTATGATTTTTTCTATTGCAAATTTTGAGTGATTATAGTTCAATGCGAATTCAGGGCTGCAAAATGGTGAGTAGACAACTGGGATGGAGCGTGCGTCCCCGCAACATAGCACTGGTCCTCACAAGTTCCTACCTCATGCTTCCACGGGTCAAGAGATGACAAAGACCGCCAGCTAAGGGTTGCGTACTTAGCTGGTAGTGCAGCCTGGGCACCGTTGTCCTTCTGACTTCAGCTAGATTGAGGAGGTGCGTTCGGAGCGTCTGTCCAAGGAGGTGCAGCTCAAACAGCGTCTGTCCTGGCATCCAGCGGCTGAGTAAGAAACGCTGTATCGCGTCAGCTATACCTTATGAAGCAGTCCCACCAACGCGATGTAGGAAGGTAGCATGCTGAAATCTTACCCTACCACATGAAATGGAAGTATTCTTTATACGGTGTATAATTTCAGATCATCTATGGAATTATGTTGTTTAATAATTTTAAATTTTTTGTTTCCTTCGTAGCAATGATAATGCAAGAGCGTCTACAATTGCAGCTGGACATCAGTCTACAGACATGCAGACAGTACAAATATAATTGTTACTATCATTTTATATTATAACATCCCTTCACAATATTTTTAAAGCTATTTTCAGGTTCATATCTATGCATCGTCGTAAGTTTTAGCCCACCTAACCCACGATATGTATTTGAAAAGATAGGATGGTTTTTAATGTTTTTTTTTTTAGAAAGACAAATACGACAAATTCTACTAAATAAAATTTCCAAAAAAGTTTAATAATTCAAAAACCAAAATTGTTGATGAATTAAATTTCGTTCGCTTCAAGGTTACAAGGAAATAGATTCCAGATAGTACAGATATTTTATTTCATAGTATCTTAAGGTGTTTTTCTATGAATTTAAATCATTGAATTTTATTAAAATTAATAAATGCTCTTCAATTCTGATGATTATGTATTTCTATGTGTCATGAATGCATACATATTTTTTTGATTCATGTATAATTAAATGGTTTATGTTTTATGTTTATGTTAATTGCAATAAGACCTTCACATTCCAGAGTAATATTCATCTGCCACTGATTGAGCTGTAAAGATGCACCATCATATGATTATCACTATTTAAACTATTTCATCATATTATTTTATTTATAACCATATTTAAATTACAGGATGACGAATTCCAACCATGGCATATTTTAATTAAATATTATAGTATATTTCATTGCTCTATTACATACTAAGCATTAGCATGAGCATGAGCATGATTGACCGCCCACGGATGCAATTCCGTTATTGCCAGATCAGCTGTATTTGCACAACAGATGATGCACCAACAGATGATGTTTGGGACTAACATACATCTTCAATGTGTAAAAACTGGTGACCCATTATAAAGCAATACCGGCGCCGGCCGTGCCCGAATGCTGGTCAAGTAGGAAATGGGAAGGAAGGTGTTGACATGATACTCGCTTTGGAGGAAGCCGAGAAATCCTCTGCACTTCCACGACAAATCACTGGGATGTTGGATAGTTGGGGAAAGGTTAGCAGCAGGGTTCGTTTTGGTTAACGATACGCTGGAAGTACATACCTACACCATCCGATAAAAGCAATAGACCGCTCAAATGTGACTGAAAAAAGACAAATATAAAGAAAAACAAAACAAAACAGAATAGACAAAATAAAATAAAACAGGATATTAGATATTGTCTTCAAAATATGGTAGAAATAAATTATTTGTTGCTTTGCAAACCGGCTCTCCTCGATGTCCTAGATGGCCAAGTCCTGCTGGACCCGCAGCAGCTGCCGTCGGCACTCGTCCACATCAACCCGGCCGTCGCCGACGTGTCGGAAACCTTCCGATAGTAACATGATATCTGTGTCTAATACACTCTTCTTGCACCGATTAATTTACAAACTAGGCCTGCATACCGAATCAAAATTCACTTTGGCACGGTTGTGGTATTTTTCTCTAAAATCTAGTTCTAGATATTTGCACTTGGTTTGCAGGATACAGAATCAATAAGAATAATCATTTCATTGCTCTCTTACATACTGCATAATAAGTATTGCGAATAGGGTTATTCGAATTGTTGGATCGTATCGTTGGAAGGAGATTCTTAATTTCCGGTGGATTTCGCGTGAGTGTCTCTGATTACAGGTCCACCCCTCCGTTTTTGGCCCTTCATACAGCGATATTGTGAATTCAGATTGGTGGCTCAATTTGATCTTGCTATTAAGTGGAGCTGCATCCAAGCCACGGGCATGAAGGGATGGTGGCTACCGTACATATACATACACACATTATAGTTCAATGCGAATTCAATTGCGTCTTAAGAATGTCGAACGACAGCCCTGTTAAAATAGTGGATAGATCAAGTAGAAGGCGACCTGCAGACTCTTCGCAGACAGCGAGGCTGGCAAGGTACAGCCATGGACCGATTACAATGGTGACAACTTCTGTGTACAACAGAGGCCACACCGGCATTGGTTTGATTGGTATGTTAAGGTAAGTAAGCGTATTGTTTTCACTGCATAACTTGCACTTTAAGCTGGGCAATCATTGCACAAATAGAGTCAGAAGAACAGCAGCAATGAAATAAAAAACAACGAACGTTTGATTATCGACCAGAAGGAAAGCAGTGGCCAAAATGGATCTCTGTATAGTGCAAAGGATCACAATCGGGTAGTTCAAGCTTTCAAGACAAATCCAAACAGCTCGTTTTTTTTGTGTGTTGTAGAGCCTGTAGGAACACTATTATTTGACCTAATTGAATATGGTGCTAGCCAATCAGTGCTGAAGTCCTAAAGTTTGAGTTGAATTGTCAAAATCTATTTAAAATGCACCCCGAGATAAAAAGCGTCTCAGATGACATGCGCCCTTTTGAACCCTGAATAACGGTAATCTCCATCCATATCGAAAAAAAAATGCCGCTTAGTAAAAAATCTATGTACAAGTTGCTAATCACCTTGAAGAATGTAGTTTTAAATTTTAATACAATATTTTATTTTACACATTTACAAATTTCCATCAGTGTTTATGTAACGATTATGATAATTTTATACGATGCAACTCTCGCAGATTTTAGCATTTTGCAAATCTCAAGAGCAGCCATAAGAGGATCAATTTAAGATGATTCAATTTAATTTTTATTTTCTAGATATCATTACTTTTTATAAGTCACGTCAGTGAATTTTATTGTGGCTAGAAAGCAAACGGCTTCTTATGTATGTCGTTAGTTTCGTTCGTATTCAAATAAATCTGTCAAATTACAAATCTGATCAAGGAATAAAATTAGACGTTGTCTACGTATTTAATTTTTAATGTAACCGTATAATACTTAAATATCAGAAACCGTAAGGCATCTTATTGCAGGTACATCACCCCGTGATTTTTCAAAACATTCACATGTGGCAAACACAAAGTACCTCAATCAGCACATTATCAATGTCTCACTTGAATCAAGGGAAAATGATATCCTCCTCACACGCGTAAGCGTCCTGATTATACGATGTCATCAGTTTTTCTCGTACGTATGGATTTCCTTTTCTATCGGTACGTTCCTATGCTTTCGGTACATTGGGCGCAAATACAACGGAATGATTTATCATCGCGTAATCTATATTCAGTTTGAAAGCCGCGCTTCAACGCTTTGTGTCACCCTAGCAAGCAGGAAACCGGCCTACATCTATGTACAGTGTCATTCGTAATAATAGCAGGCAATTCAGTGTTGAACCACACAAAGTTTCTGTTGTGTTAGAATTTAAAATTTTAAAATTAAAATTTAAAATAAAACTGCTGCAAACAGCTGACATTCATTTTCAATGTTGTTGAAACACTAAAATTCACATTTTTTTTATTTTGCTGATGGATTACAAAAATTACCAAAATTTTCAGATCTTACCGAAAATCTCTTCTAGTTCAAGATTATGGTTTGTTAAGGTGTATGGCCAACATGGTTTCGGAGCTACTCCGGGTTATTTTAATAACGTCATCTGGTATTGTACTGTTTAAGGCGTAATTTTTGCATCAAATGATAGACGTGGTCTCTACGGATATAACTTGAATGACAACGGTTTTCTACCACTATGGTCTATTCGAGAAGTGCCCTAGAACCATTACCAAGTGGCACTAGGTGGCACTAGCAAGCTAGCATTTTTTTGAACTTCTGTATCTCAAGTATATGATGAGTTAGAACGATGGAAAACACTCAAAATTTCCAATGCATGTGAAATTTTTAATTGCTTACGAATAATTCTATTAGTAACTTCATTGTGTGATTTCTTAGAGTTTGTTTTTTAATATATTTACTATCGAGATTTTCTGCCTCTGCACTATGGTACGATTGGCCAAATTTCGCGACAAAAATCGATAACTTTAAAACTATTGACTCTAGACATATGATGTCGTCGGGAGATTTGATCTTAAAAATGGGATCTATCTTTTGGTTTGAGTGGTGACTCATGCTGCTCATAAGAGAAATTTTTTACTTTTTACTCTTATCATTTACAGAAATTTTTGTTTTACGAAATAGTAGTTAATTTAATTTAAAGGTTTTTTGCTGAAGAAATTTAACTTCTATTCCATCCACGTATCATATAGTAACCAGTTTTAAAACTTTCCTCAGGGTATAAAAAAAAGTTTTTTTTAAATTTATTTTTTGTATTTCAATTTAAATTCAACAACTTTGTTTCAATGCTTTTTTTTGCAAAGAATGACGCACATTTTGAAGGAACAAGATAATTGCTAGCTATTGTTTGAAAAAGATGCAAGATATCTGACTCCCTTATTTGCTAATATTTGCAAAAACGGAACCGGTAGACTGAAAGCTCAAACTTTCATCCACAAAAAAAATGCAAAAATGATTGTCCCCTCATTCCCTTTAAGAGAAAAACGCATTTTAAAATTGGTAGCTTGGTATTTTTTCTGCATAGTTTCGATCAGCAGCATCAACAATTATCATTATCATCAAAGAGAGTAAGAACGTGAGTTTCTTATGACAATGTTTATATTTTTATTTTTAGCTATCTCCATTTATTTATTTACATTTATATCACAGACAAACAGACATAACTCATTGAACATTTTCCACTATGCATCATCGTCACTAAAACACATGCGTTAGTATACTAAACATTTGTGAACTTACATTTGAACATTTACACTTACTTTTTTTCATTTGTAAACTAACATTTATTTATTTATATTAACATTTTTATCACGATATATTTGCATTCAGCTATTTTTATTTATATATTTACATTGACACTTGTTAAAAACTTTTCATTTTGTGTAAACCTTATCTTCATAATCCATGTATACTTCAGACCAATTGAACTCCAAATCTTGTAGGCAGCTTACGAGATTTTTTTCCGGAATGTTTTTTTCACTTCCTTGCCGATAGAATGGAATCTGAAAAGTCCATGGCCCGCTTAAATACATCCGCCATATTAGCAACTCTAGAGATATTCCTAAATATTCTTATGTGAATTCGTAAATGTAAATATATGAAATCATATATATATAAATCTAAATACACAACTATTTATACATAAGTGTTAATTTAAAAGATGTATGTTAATAAATTGATGTATATAAGTAAATGTAAGTAAACAAATGCTATTATATAAACACAGACAAACAGACAACACTTATGGTTTCTTCTTCAATCACGCATTTAACAGTCAATTCTTATGTTTGGTAGCTGGTAGTATCAACTGGTGGCGCGCATAGTCGATTCCCTTATGTTTGACGTCAGCACACTACCGCCATCTGTTCAGCTTTATCACCCATCACAATATGCTCAATATATGGCGCTAGTGTTTCAGTGAGGATGATTTGTAGTGAAAAATGTACAATGTGTTATGTCTGTTTGTCAGTGATTTAAATGTTAGTAAATAAATAGATATTGGTAAATATAAATATATAAATATTGTCATAAAAAATAAATCTGACTGGTTCATCTTCCGTCGTGGTGACAAACACATTTCTGGGTATTTTTTTTTGTCT
Organism: Aedes koreicus; assembly: GCA_024533555.2. Taxonomy (NCBI): domain Eukaryota; kingdom Metazoa; phylum Arthropoda; class Insecta; order Diptera; family Culicidae; genus Aedes; species Aedes koreicus. Next base: position 105,355 of record JAHHFK020002365.1, on the reverse strand, counting down.
GGGAGTCAGATTTCAACTCTGAAGTTGGCGTGAGAGGTATGGATGTTAACCACTACGCTGGAGTCACCTTATTTATAGAATAATTACAGTAATCTTGCTAACCCTGCTGTCATTTGGTGAACTCTTTGAGTAACCCTGGTAATTTGGTAACTCAAATCAATTTGTGGCCGTTGGCGCTCACTATTTTGGAGATACAAGTAAATCACTATTCCTACAGCACATGTGGATTTGAAAATGTTTCAATAAGTGTGCTAACTTGACGAACATACCGATATATTTTTGGCAATTTCCATCCACTAAAAACTGAAATCTCAAAACTCAATGTTAAAAAAGAAAACCTACGGGAAAAAAATGCTAGGAATTTTGTTTAAAATTTATCTCTGAATAGCAAAGATTTCTCAGGGTACGAAATATTGTTTCTTTTAGTCCCTTTACAGAGTATTGTTGAAAGCTCGCTTGCTTTTTTCAACAAAGTAAAAGCTTATGCAATAAGTTTATTGCTTACTCTCATTTTAGTGTTCTATATTCACTTAAACCGATATTAGTTGAGAGTATTCGATGCCTGCAGCATTTTTGCATTAGTATGATTGTGAGGCTAGCACAATCAAACCTTGTGCCCAAGATGTCATGGACTATTTTCCTAATTTTTTTAATCAGACCGAATTCTGAAAAAAAAAACCACTACTAGCATTGCGTTGCATTGTACCTGGGAATTTATCGACTGAGCTAAAAGAGCACCTAACTCAATTCAGCTATAATGCATTGGATTTGGATTAACTTTCTTTTTCTTGATTGAAATACTCCGAAGAATTAAACTTTCCTTAGCTATCCAACCCACAGCCATTGTGATGGAGGCATTAGTAAGTAAGTGATAATTTTTCCGTAAATTAATCTCGTTTTTTAAACAAAATCTAAATCGAAGCACGTTAAAAATATTTCCTCAGCATACTGTAGGAGAGGATTCAATTGTTAGTTACAGTTTTTTACTGGAATGTTTTATTATTTTTTTTAAATAGTAGAAAGTCTTGTACTATGAACCAACATGCTCTGCAATTATTTCGAACAGCAATGTTAGGAAACGTTTCCACTTGAACATCATTTTCTCTCTGGAAACGCTTTTCGCGCATTACCTTTTCTATGGGGTTACTGCTCGCTTTCACAGAAGCGATTCGCTCAATCATTCTTCACTGAAGTGGCTTATTGAACGCGGTACGGTTCTATCAGTGCCAGGGCTGGAAAGCTAAAGCATTATACTTTACGCCCACCGTATTCAGCAGAACCTGCTTTCACTGAGGACGATTTCTCGCAAAAGTACAATAACCAATGATTTGGAAATCCAAAAACAGATTTCCTGTCAATTGTACCGATACAAACCAGAACGATGTTAGATTTGCATGCAAACTCTTCGAAAAAGTATTTGAAACAAAAGCATCTCTAGAACACGATTAGAATATTTCATGAACTTTATGGTTTGCTATTTATACACGTATTACCAATTGTTGTGAATTGTGTTTATACAATATCCATTTAGTCTCCTGACTAGATAACGAAATCCATCCACACCTACTAATCGGACAAAAAACAACAGCTCTAAGGCACAATTTAAAAAAATCAGTACGGTTGGATACACGACACGACCTCATGGTTGACGTAGATATCGCTAAACCGTTTGTTGCATTTTAGAGCTATATGCACATTCTTTGCTGACGATCAGTGACCTAGCAAGTTGAATATGTGTGTAATTTTTAGGCAAATAGATAATTAACCGTTCTCGACTGAATAACTGAACTGACTTAATGGCGAGCATGAAAATAGCAGTAAAATATACTCTTTAGTTGGATCATTAAATTGGTCCTTCTGAGAAGGACAGTCAGCATGGTCCACGTTAGAAATCAATATCTCTTTCCATTTTTATTGGGCAACAGGACATCATCAAGTGCTACATTTATTCCGGGTGGTAGTTTGGACAACTTCTCGTTGCTGCAAATGGCACTGCAGCGTAAGATTTTGGTATTCTATTTGTTACGAGAAACGTTTACTTTCATCAGCACTTTATTTACCAAAGTTCAGCAATTTAGCGAGCTGAATTGATACAGATAATTATCACACTCATGTGAATACCTCAAACAATCCAGAATGTACAATGGTCTATCAGGTTTGATCATGAAAGTGTCAGTAAAACATTTCTTCAGTGGAAAATTGAATTGATCGGCCCCAAAAGGACGGTTGGCATGGGTCCGCGTTTGAAAATATCATAATTCAGCATCAAGCTGAATTGATGTGCTATTTCCTGCAAACTGAAAATTTACCACCCTCGAATGAATGCTTTAAATAATCCAGAATGTGCAATGGTTATTTAGGTTTCATCGTGAAAATGTCAGTAAGACAAATTCTTTTGTTGGAAAATTTAATTGGTCGTTATTAAGGTGTAAAGCCGAAAAATTCCAGATACTAAGATAATATCAGCAAAATAAAAATCTATACATGATAAAACAAAATCAATGGTTTATTTCAGTAAAATATAGTTAAGTGTATATACAGTAACAACAGTTGATTAAGATGTCAATCCTTCTTTCCGTAAAATACTCGAACATTCTGTGGCCATCAGATTTCATGCAGTTTTTTCAGAAACCTAGCGGTGACGGTTCTCTACCTTTCCTTGAAATCGTCGATCACATTTGCTTTCATCTTAGTTTCAGAGAGTTTCCACTTAACCAGTGCCCAGTATTTTTCTATCAAGCGAAGTTCTCGACAGTTAGGCGGATTGGCTTTTTTTTTTGGCACGTATTTCACCTCGTGTGCCGTATACCATTCCAGGACGGGTTTCCCGTAGTGACAAGAGACCAAACAGACCAAAACAGAGCTGAAGAGTTGTGGCTTCTTATAAACGGTAGCAATGGCTTTTGCAGACTTTCTTTCTCGTACACATGCTTGTTGAAAGTGCCGATTGAGACAAACAATTTGAATCTTCGACCAAAACTACATATGGTCTGAAAAAACACATACATCTTTGGGAATTTAGACACATTCTTTTTTCGAAAACACTCGGCAACGGCGTTTCTTTACCCCCCCCCACTAAACCCCCTTTTTACTCCCTTCACAACCCCCCCCTCCCCCCCCCTCCTCCCCCCCCTCCCCCCACCTCCTCTTCTTCCCATATCCCTACCACCACCCCATTCTCTATTCGGTGAAGAATATTCACAGAAAAAAATATGAAATATACGTATGATGCAATCTAAACCATCTCTGAAAACTCGTCGACATAATTAATCGTTGAACATATTTTTCAATTCCAAATAATGTAAATAGCAAGTTCATGTAAAACTGTATCACATGTTAAAAAATATGCTAGCTTGAATTTATATTTGCAATCGATGACATAAAATTAACCGACAATTTTTTATTTTTCTAACTCAAGTGCTTGAAATTTACATGAGCTCGACGCAATTCAGCGTCACCGCTCAGCTTGTCATGGCAGAATCAAAAAGCTGTCACCGCCATATTGTGTACGTTTAGGTTCGGGAGTGAAAAGTGGAATTTTTTTAAGTACGTTTGGAAAATGTTTGAAAAAATTATATGTGAATGTAATTGTATCGCAGCGGAAGTGTGTTGGATTTCCTGAACCACGTACGAATTCACCGAAACCTGAGTGTTTACAAGTGCCCGGTCGAAAAATGTGAACTCGTTTTCAAATCGCACAGATCTTTTAGAAACCATCTAAAAAAGAGCCATTTGACTGCTCATTGTGGTCCTTTACGGAATTGTGCTCTGTCTATATGTAAATTCTATATTATATCTATATTATTCTATTTCCACAAATTCGACCTCACACAGATAAAAAAAACCCAAGTGCTAATGTGAATGCAATGGATCACACATCGAATTTAATCGAGGAAACGATTACCGGAAACATACCCATCAAGGAGAGAAAGCGAGAGCTAAAAGACATTGGGGATGCTGAAGACGATGATCCGGTTTACGTTTTGGAAATCGCAGTAGAAAGTAGAAAACTATAACGCAGTAGAAAACTATTGAACACAAATTCTTGTAGAAAACTTCGCATTAGGCCAATACATTGTTTTACTATCAATAACTTGTTCATTTTATTTCGAAGCAAAAAACAAACAAATAAGTAATCTGCTTTTTCGAATCCCAACAAATTAGACCGTTTAGATTTTAAGTTTACAGCGCTAATTTATAAAGTACGAGTAAATTTACAGCTCACATTTTTCTGTGCTGTAAATTTAAAATCACACTTAAATTTCTATTGGATATGACGGAGGTAAATTTGTTACATCTAAGTCGTCATAAATTTACAAGTTTCGTTCGAACTGTGTTGTGCTGTGCTCTATATATCAGGAAATTTTCTGTACAATGTGTCTACCGTTCTATGGCAAAAGAGGAAATAGTTTTTATTGATTCAGGGTTCAGTAGCTGGAAAAAGGAAGTGGAAATATTCAAAATTCAAGAAGAAGAAAGAAATGCTGGTGAACAGAACGTGCTAGAAAAGAATGTTTCCAGGGTCTTACAATCCGCGGTCACAATGATGACCACGAATTCGTTGGCCGAAGATTTTGTTTTCGGCTACTGCCACACAACCGCTGCAACGCTGTACTCATCAAGTATATTCTTATCCTATTTGATTTGCCTTTTTTTAAGTGTAAAGGCAATGCCCTGTTAGTGAATTCAAGTTATTTGAGCAGATTATTATTATTATTTTATATTATAACGCCAGTTTATTATTTAATGTTATTATATTATATGATGCGATATTATTGTATTCAAATTTGTTTCATTAAAATCGTTGTAGTACCTATGAGACGAGGTAAACTATTATTTATATGCTATATATTTTCAGATCATCCATGGATATCCCAAGTTTTGTAAAATAATTTTAACTCAATTTCAACTTTCAGGTTCAAAAAAGGAATTTTCATTATAATTCTAATATTATATTATTTTTTCATTATATTATTCTTTATTATAATATTCATTCACTGTATTTTTTATCATTATAATATTTATTCACTATATTTTGTATATGACATTGAATATGTATTGGGAAGGGAGGGAGCATCAGGGTATCCCTCAAGCTGGAATTGAACAATGGAGTCGTATGATGAGGGGATGAAGGTGCTAACTCTTCGACCCACTAAAAACCCACCTGGGCCTATTGGCATCATCCCCGCTAGGACGCAGACCGTCGCGTGATAACGTTCGGTATGCACTAACCACTCTTAGGCACATAAGCTTGTGCGTACTCTCTAGCGGTGATCCATGCCGGCCCGCCGTACCTAAGTATGGACAGGGCGACACTGGCCAGGAGTTTACGCTTACTCCCTTGCATCGCCGAGCTATTCGACATCATGCGGGATAATGCCGATATAGCCATAAAGGCTTTCTTGCAAACGTAATCGACGTGGCTGATAAAGGAAAGCTTATTGTCGATCATGACCCCAAGATACCTCAAAGACCTCTTCGATTCGATTGTGCAGTTACCTGCACTGATCGTCGCATTTTGCTCCGAATTTCGGTTGTTATCAACCATGACCTCAGTCTTATGGTGGGCTAGCTCCAGCTTCCTGGAATGCAGCCAACTCTCCACAATGCCAATGGAGTGGGAGGCCGTTAGCTCTACCTCTTCGATGGATTCACCATGTGATGTCGTCTGCGAACCCGACTATCTGCACCCCATTCGGGAACTCTAGCCGTAGTACCTCATCGTACATCGTGTTTCATAGCACCGGACCCAGGATCGAACCTTGTGGGACGCCTGCGGTGATCTGGACACGTTTCTGGTCTACCTCTGTATTGTACACCAGTACGCGATTCTGGAAATAGCATCCCAGAATCTTGTACAGGTACCCAGGAACCTGAAGGCGTTGGAGCGAGTCGGCGATAGCCACCCAACTGGCGCTATTGAACGCATTTCTCACGTCAAGGGTGACCACTGCACAGTAGCGGACTCCTCGCCTCTTGCGTTGGATTGCCACTTCGGCCGTCTTAGTGACGGACAGAATGGCATCCACCGTCGACTTCCCTTTACGGAAGCCAAACTGGTTATTTGACAGACCGCCTATACCCACCGTGTACTTTGTCAGTACCCGCTGTATCCAATAGACATTTAGGTCTATGTGCCGATGGATCCCTTGATGGCTTCCCTGTCTTTCGCAGCAACACCAGGGTCTGAATCTTCCGGGAAGACACCCTCGTTCAGACACCTTTGCATCACCACGTGCATGCCCACGTGGTCACGGATGTTCGGCTGAGCCACCCGTCGCTTCCGTCGCTATGACAGCGTTAAGGTATGAGATACTGGAACGCTGGTCATGGGACAAATCTACGGCGGCGGGGGGCCATGGACTCGGGTCATGGTTCGGAAAGAGTCCCCCAACGATCACCTGCAGCAGCTCTGGTGATTGCTCGGTTGGAGCCGCTCCTCTGATTTTGGCCATTACTACCGATAGGTGTCACCCCGTATTGGCCTTCTGACACAGGCCCTCAAAGCAGGCTCGCTTGCTGGCTTTTATCTCCTTCTTTAGTGCGGCCTTCGTGGCGACTAGCGCCCCTCTTCGCTCGATTCTATCGGCGTCTGACCGTGCTCTTTGCACCCTCCGTCTTGCGTGGAGGCATGTTCTTCGGAGGTCGGCGATCGACTCTGTCCACCAATACACCGGCGATCTTCCATTCCTCGGTTTGACTTCCCTCGGCATGGTCGCATCGCACGCTCGTGTAAGTGCCATCACGAGTCGTTCGCCGTAAGGTTCCTGGGTTTCGCGTAAGATTCGTTCCCTCTCAAGCGCCTCTTTAAAGGTCTCTACATCAAAGTAGGACGTCCTCCATCTGCGGGTGAATGGAGTGGATGCTCCTCCTTCCACACGCTGCCTTTTATTGTGGACGATACAATAACGAACCGCCAAGTGGTCGCTATGGGTGTAGCCATCAATCCACCCTCCAATTGTAAAGCAGCCCAGGACTGCTGAAGGTTATATCGATTATCGATTCCGCTCCGTTTCTATGGTAGGTACTCTTCGTACCTACGTTGGCTAGGTCCAAATTGAGCCTAGCCAAGACCTCCAGAAGAATCTGGCCCCTGGGGTTGGTTAGGCGGCTCCCCCACTCGAGCGCCCAAGCGTTGAAGTCCCCCGCTATTACCAACGGGCTTAGGCCAATAAACTCAGTTGTCATCCGATCGAGTATATTGGAAAACTGTTCAATCGACCATCTTGGCGTTGCGTAGCAGCTGCAGAAGAACACTCCATTCACTTTTACAACCGCGAAGCCTTCGTTTGTGGTAGACACTACCTCCTGAACCGGGTACTTGCCCGTCGTCCATAATGCTGCCATATTTGACCTGTCCGCAACCCAATTGCCGTTGCCAGCTGGGATGCGGTATGGGTCGGAAATTATAGCGATATCCGATGCCGACTCGTGAACTGTCTGACACAGCAGTTGCTGGCCGGCCTCACAATGGTTCAGGTTTAGTTGTGTTACCTGCATCATGATTGGCTCGTTGGAATACCCTTAGCCGCCGGGCACTTGAGCCCGCCCCCCCATGACGTGCTTATCATCCGGTTTTCCGGCGCACAGCAAACATTTGGGGGGACCTTTGCAATCTCACGCCTTGTGGCTTGTGCTGCCACACCTTCTGCACATGTTGCTCCTATCTGGGCCTTTGCATTCCCAGGACATGTGTCCGCTTTCTAGGCATCTGAAGCATGCCTTCGGCGGCTGGTGTAGGCTAAGTGGGCATATTGCAGGTGTAGGCTAAGTGGGCACGCCCTCACCTAAGGCCTACCTTGCTGGGTCTCTGTACGCCGGACTCTTCGACTCGGTAGTCTTTTTAAGCTCCAAGATCATCTCGCCGGTGCGGGTACGGCGTATACTCCACACATCGGTTCCTAGGCCCGCCAATTTTGCGTCCCCGCGCATCGCTTTCAAGACCTCGGAGTACTTTGACGCCTCGGACTCCCTTAGGCGCTTGAGACGACTTGCGAGCTGGATGTCGCGCCTTTGGCGCTGGGCTTAGCGCCGGGGCCTCTCTCTTTGCGGCGAGCCGAAGCTGGTCGCGAGGATGGACCCTCAGACCCCACCACCACGTTCGCGTAGGATCGCTTCCCTTCGGGGGCGTCTGACACTATCCGCTTCTTAGAAGCGCCTGGTGCCGTTTCGCCTGGGGACTGCCTAGCCCGCTTGGAGGTCCCCGCCCCCATGGTAGATGGGGTGGACTCTCCGATCGAGACGGATTCTTCCGTCTGGGTTTGCTTCGAGGCTATCTCCCTCGCCCTTTCGGTGGCTGCTAGCCGTGCCAGCTCTTTGGCACTTTGCTCAGCTAGAAGCTTGGCCTCCAGCTCTTTCCTCTCCTTGCATGCAGCCTGCACAGCCTGCAGCCTGTTGTTATGCGATGACGTAAAGTCAATTATCGCATCCAACTGCTCGGACACCTCCAACACTTTAGAAAGGGTTTCCCGCATCCTATCCATGGCCTGGATGAGTCTTGGCCCATCCATGGCCACGCCTAGCTTAGTGACACCTGCCTCCGATGCCGCAGCACTACCGCACGTGTCGTTCACGCCAGATCCCACCGTTCTTCACGGTGGGGACCTCACTAGGCCGCCTTTTGCGAACGGATTCGCCTTCTCCTGGGTTTTTTTGGTTTCCTCCATTTTGTAGGGTCCCCCTCCAGCCGCTATCCAAACCCACGTGGAGTAGTCGCTATTGTGATCCCATGGTTGTCTATTCAAGCTTGAAGGCGAGCAGGGAGGCCATGCGAGAGTTGACATGGCCCTTCATGGAGAACCGTGTTCAGAGTCAGATCAGCGTAACACAGGTATAGGGTCATCTGAGCCTACTCCCGCCTGACTGGCGAGGTCGGGCGGTGGAGAATGGATAGCGTAGGTGTTACAAGAACTGAACTGTTGTTAAGATGGAGACGCGCCTTTATCGGTTGCTGTTAGATAGTGATTTGTGATGAATCCCTACCTCTTAGATAAAGAATGTGTCCCCTTCCAACATACCAGAGCTGCCCTGGCCACGTCTTTACAACTGGTGGGAATAAGGAAGGAATGTTAATCCGGCACTTACTTAAGAGAGATGTTGAGAACTCCACGACCCCTCATAAGTGTCTCGGGAAAGGTGGAATTATGTTAGTAGGGAGGGAAAGCTTTAGGATACGCTCATCTAGCGATGTTTGCAATTTTCATATTAATATATTTAAGAAATTTAGTTGGTGATTAGTTTGCCCGTTGTCGATTGCCGCCGCCCGCTACTAATATATAATGTACGAAAGTTTTTCCTGTTGCTCTGCGTTACTCCTGAAAGTTACCGAGAGGTTTTGAGTCGTTTTCGACTAACCCTCGTCAAAAGTGGAGCCACTCAAATTTGAGCAAATGCGATTGGGATTGACAAGTCGACAAATCAAAACCATCCATCTAATTTGAGTCGATGTTTTTGTCTCGTCGACCCGTCAACACCAGCCACACCCACTCAAACCCGAGCTACTACACTAATGACGAAAGTGAGTCAAAAACGACTCAAAACTGAGTTAAAATGGCTGGTCAAGTGGGTATGCAATATTTGACGCTTCATTACAATATTGCAATATTTGACGCTTCATTAAAAGGCACGGCCTTTGGGCTCGCTTTATATCTGAAAATGTCAACAACATGTTGATAATGTTGATCAAAGCTAAATAAAAAATTGAACAATAAATTTGTAACAAGCTAAAAAATAAATATGTACAAATATATTGCTGGAAGAATACACAGGATAAAAGGTTCCTAAACTGGTTGCCGAGAACAGTCATTTGTACCGAAGCCAACATTTCGTCTATCTAAACAGTAAAAAAAGTGTACATGCAAAGATTAATTAAAAGAGAAAATATACAATATGATTTACACGATCTTCAACGGCACCCCCTTACTTCACTATTGTCGAAGCTGTGAATTTGACAACAGGCGTGCCCAGGCCACGCCAACTATCGTCCCCAACCTTACATACATACATACAAATTTACTTTTTGAATTGAAAAGCACGACAATTTATCCAATGGATCACATAGAGGTTATTGTTGATCTCTATCACAGAAAATGTTGTTCGTCTCAATTGTTAACGCAACCAAAACGATCAATGTTACTTCATTTCACGATACATAGTAAAGTACCAGCCTGTATAATGTGTGTGTGTGTGTGTGTGTGTGTGTGTGTGTGTGTGTGTGTGTGTGTGTGTGTGTGTGTGTGTGTGTGTGTGTGTGTGTGTGTGTGTGTGTGTGTGTGTGTGTGTGAGTGTGTGAGAGAGAGAGAGAGAGAGAGAGAGAGAGAGAGAGAGAGAGAGAGAGAGAGAGAGAGAGAGAGAGAGATGGGCGTATTTCTTTCGAATTTCTGTTTTTTCCCGCATTTCTGCACTTTTTCCAAAAACCAGCATAACTTCCTCATTTTCCAACCGATTTTCACCATTGAGCCCTAATTTTTTTTTCGTGTTTTCTTTGGCTTTAAGCTAACTTTGCAATATTTTTTTTGTTGACGTTATTTTGGTATTAATCATATGTTTAGCATAATTTTTTTTACAAATCTCCTAAAAAAATCGCAAAAAATATACATTTTCTTATACATAGCGTTAAAACTATTACTCCTACAATATTACAATGTTCAAAAGATCAGTGTAAAATTTAATTTCGCTTCATTTGATGACAACATATTTGAAATTGGATGACATGCGTTGGAGATATTTTATTTTAAGTAAATGTGTTTTTGTTCATTTGTTAAAAAATCAACTTGCATCCATATCTCGAAAGAGTGTAATCTGCGGATGGGAATTCGCAAACTATGGTAAAGAATTGTAGTATTTAAAGTTCATCCACCATTTTCATACTGGACTTTACACCTTAGAAATCGTTGCCTTTGGATTACTACCGTGCCGTTGAGACTACAGGACAGCTCAATACAATGTATTCGGAACAATTTAACTCTTTTGTCATGCTTAATATATTCTTGCTATTGGGTTACCAATTATGAGTTGAAAAATATGCGAAGTATTATTCTTGTGCTTCCCCGTTCCGTTGTTACGGCGATATAGCTACGTCGGCAACATTTTCCATTGACAATATCCTCTTACGAACATACTCGTCATCATCTTGGACGGAAAGGTGTTCCGCCCATTGTATGTGTGAGACATTTCTTCTTCAACCATAACGGTACGACAGTAATTGATCAATGACAAAGTGAAGACATCCTTCATCGCCAACATCATCAAGTTTACCAGGCTCATCCTCCGGGGAGGCAGCACAAAAAAGTGGAAGTGGAAAAGCAGCAACCCAGCAGCGCACGTAATGAGATAAGGCACACACTGGTTTCTTTTACATAACAGGTTGTTCGATGTACTGAAGCGCCGTGATGAGGATACTCATAATAATGGTCTCCTTTCAGCATTTTGTTGCTTTGCCGTATTGTACCACAATGAACACACCCGGTGATTACAGGAGTCCGATTTTTTTTTTTCATTTTTGTTCGGTCTTGATGCGTACAATTTCAAATTTGCTGATTGATTTGTTAAATAGCTTTGTTTCCAAATGTTTTCGTTAATTCGGTAATACATATACAAAAATTTGTTATTTTTTAAATGACGTATTCCTGCAACTTTAAAAAATCATTGCCCTATGAACTCGTTAAGAAAAGATTTGCGTATTTTCATTCAATTAATAATGAATACTTACGCAAAACGTGAAAAATTATAGGAGATTTGGTGAAAATTGTGCTTGACATGATTATGCAGTTGAAAAAACAAATCAATAAAAAGTTTGTGTACGTGTACCGTGGATAATATTAATAACTTTATTAAATATTTCATGAAGATTCCGTCTAGAAAGACCGGCTTCGCAGGTTTTGAATTTTTAAAACATGTAGCACTTGAGCCTCTGCCAATCTACATGGTTGGTCAAAATGTTGAGTGTTTTGTTTAATTATATGACAATTTTAAAACATAAAATTTGATCACAAAGATTTAACATTGATCATTGACAATTAAAAACTGCTCTAAATTTAAGTTGAGGATGTTTTGAAATACATTTTAAATTCTGTTGAATACCTGATGAATAAATTTTCAATTTTTGCAGTAGAATCTCTGCTATTAAAATTTGTTAAATAGCTTTATAGAGTAAGGACTGTATCGTTAATTATGAGTACACCTAAAAATTGCTGTATTTATATATGTTTTATTTATTTTGAAATTCAAATTCATTTACATTGTTTATTGACCATCAAAAAAACCCCTTCCATCAGTATTCATTTAATTTTTCGTAGATCTGGCCAGCTCGACTCTTCTTGATGTTCCTCATGAAGTTTTGCACAACCATTTACGCTTACCCAGTCTTTTTTGAATTTGGACAAATTGAACATTGTTCTCTTCATACCACAAATTTCCACAAATTGGACATTGTTCTCTTCATACCAGTCCAAGGTGGCACGCGCATAGTGGCAGGATGCCAAATCAGGCTAAAACAGTGTCGAGCCTTTGTGTTTTCCGATTGGTGGCAGAATTAGTTTCTGAGAGTACATTTTGGCGTTCATATTTGCGGTAGTGAAAGAATATGTCGATTTCATACCGCACTGGCAAGTGCTTGCCAAACCAACACCTTTTTTGCAAATTTTTCGCAAAAAGTCGATTTCTCCGAATTTGGGACAACCGTTCCACGCTTCACAGTGGAAAACTGTGCCCCTGGAAGTGCCCTGTAGTGAAAATTGACGTACGTCTCGTCATCCATGATAATGCACATGTCATTTTTGCTCAAAACGTCGTCGTACAGCTTCCGAGCCCGAGTTTTTACGGAATCCGCCTGAATTTGGCTGCGTTTCGGACATTTTTGTTTCCGGTACGTCTTCAGCGAATTTCGTTCCATTGCGCGTTGGACCATTCCAATCGTCGTTCCACACTTTTTTGCGCAAACTCTGATGGATACCTCCTTTTGTCCTTCAAAAACTTTGCAAATTTGTTTGTCCAAAGGGCTTCAAATGGTGAGTTGACAACTTCGAAGTAGGGTGCGACCGACCTCTGGTCCTCACAAGGTCCCTGAAAAAACTGAAAACAGAGCAGATCACTCCAATCATCAAAGCTAAAATTATACTGCTTATAAGCGCATGTCCGTTTTTTATGAACATAGTAGTTGAAGTTCAAAAGTGCTATTTTAAAGTAAATGTTAAAGTAAAACTGGAATGCTGAAAAACAAATTGAGCCTCTGATGCTTGTCATGTTGCTCCAGGATCTTGAGATGCCTGAGAATCTTTGATAATGCAAAGATGATTCCAAAGCGTGCTGATATTATGAATTAAATGAGAATGTAAAATAGGAGGATATGATTTACAGGTATGGGTATACAATATGATTTACAGGTACACGATCTTCAGTCGCACCTCCTCACTTCGCTATTGTCAAATTGACAACATTGCCCAGGCTACGCCAACCAGCGTGTCCATGTTTCAGCTGGCAGCCTTTTGTGATCATATGACTCGTGGAGGTGTGAGGTAGGAACTTGTGCGGAGCGGAAGTCGGTCGCAGCATCCTTTCAGGTTGTCTACTCACCATTTGAAGCCTTGCTGACGATAGATGAGTTATGATCAGTAGAAAAATAATTGAATGAAGTACTAAAGCAAGATGAAAGACACAGGCCAACGATTCAATAAGAAGTGGACTAGCCATGCTTTATTTTTCTAGAAAATCAATGCATTTTTTAATGCTTTGTTACTGCATTGGAAATCTGTTCATGTGGGTTGGGGATGAAAAGAAATGCACACTAAGGGGCTAATAGAAGCATATGTGAATACTGATTACAACATATCAATCGGCAATCAGTTGTGGAAAGGAAACCTTCAATGCAAACATGTTGGATTGTGTAGAATTTTAATCATTTTGTACATATCCGTATATATTTCTATTCAGTTTGTTCAAATCTCATCCGAGCACAATAAACGTAAATCATAATACAAGCATCGTGCATTGGAAGATATGTAAGAAGTATATTCTATTCAAATGAAGGTCAGAGAATGCTCCTCAGTTCCTTCATTGTTTGCTCAAGTGGGATTGCAGAACTGTGATTATAAACGGAATGTAGGTGAGAAAGGAAGCAAAACTAGAAAGCTGCACTATAATCTAATCCCAAGACCAGCGCATTTATATCAAACCGCCGAAGCTAGTGATCCAAAAGAGAAGGGATAAGAGAAGGTAAACGATATCGGAATATGATAATATTTGAATAAATAATTTATGAGAAGCGTTTTCCAAACGTCTACCCAGTAGGTGCTGTAAAACGGACCAGAGATGCTGTGACGAGTCGAAAAAAAAATAGATATGTGTGCTGGGCCATATCCTGGGAGCTGAATATTTTTTCAAATATATTCAAATAACTATATCTTTATTTATAGCAGGATTCTGATATTTGTAGGGCATTTTTGGCAGTAGTCGGGATTTGCTCGTACAATCATGTTGCGAGTTAAATTCAGAACGATAGAGGATGGAGACTTATCCATGAACACGAAGAAATTTTGATCTCAATCCTTGCTGTGCAGCAGAATGTATATGTGAGGTATTGATTTACTGAAGTAAAAACAACATTATTGTCGATACTTTTTGTTGAGACTTATAAGCTATTTCGAGCGTTAAGTCATTCCACAGAGAACAGACATCCAAGCCAGGGTGACCCTTATGTGTAAATTTATTTAACTGCCAGTTGCCTAGATTGTCGCTCGTTTTCAATAGTTCTGATGAATCGTATGTAGGTGGCACCACCTGCACGTGCCGTTTACAAAATAAACTGTTTTGTTTTATTAGCAAATCATAGATGCGGAGCAGGTGTAGAGTGCAAGAAGTGTATTTATGACTCCGTCATCACTGACAAGGTCTATTAAAGGGCGATACGGTCAAAATTTGGTCAATATCAACTTGACGTATTTCTTTCAATTTTGCATTTAAAAAACCTGAACACCCCTCATTTTGAAGGTGTGTGTGTGTAGAATGTTGCTCCTATTTTGATTTTTGGAATTCACTCTTCAGTTGTCAAAATGCCGTCCAAGCAAGAAGAGCAGCGTATCAAAATTTTGCTCGCGCATCGCGAAAATCCGAGCTACTCGCACGCAAAGTTGGCAAAATCGCTAAAAGTTGCCAAATCAACCGTTACAAATGTAATTGAAGTGTTTGGGGAACGTTTGTCGACAGCCAGGAAGTCTGGATCGGGGGGAAATCGAAAACCGGAAGCCGCTGAGACGACAAAGAGAGTTGCCGGTAGTTTCAAGTGAAACCCTAACTTATCTCTCCGAGATGCCGCAAATAAGCTGGGTGTATCGTCTACAACCGTGCATCGAGCCAAAAAACGAGCCGGACTATCGACTTACAAGAAGGTAGTGACTCCAAATCGCGATGATAAACAAAATACGACGGCCAAAGCGCGATCCCGGAGGCTGTACACGACGATGCTGACGAAGTTTGACTGCGTGGTAATGGACGACGAAACCTACGTCAAAGCCGACTACAAGCAGCTTCCGGGACAGGAGTTTTATACGGCAAAAGGAAGGGGAAAGGTAGCAGATATTTTCAAGCACACGAAACTGTCAAAGTTCGCAAATAAATATCTGGTTTGGCAAGCCATCTGTACCTGTGGCTTGAAAAGCAGCATTTTCATAGCTTCCGGGACTGTCAACCAAGAAATTTACGTGAAAGAGTGTTTGAATAAACGTCTGCTGCCTTTCCTGAAGAAACACGGTTGTTCCGTACTGTTTTGGCCGGATTTGGCATCTTGCCATTACGGTAAAAAGGCCATGGAGTGGTACGCCGCCAACAACGTGCAGGTGGTTCCCAAGGACAAGAACCCTCCCAACACGCCAGAGCTCCGCCCAATTGAGAAATACTGGGCTATTGTCAAGCGGAACCTAAAGAAGACCAAAAAACTGCTAAGGACGAACAGCAGTTCAAGGCAAACTGGCTTTCTGCGGCGAAGAAGGTGGACAAGGTGGCTGTACAAAATCTGATGGCAGGGGTCAAGCGTAAGGCCCGGCAATTCGGATTTGGAAAAGCGGAAGCCTAACTGAATATTTTTCCTGAATTTTATACTAATTGAACTTGAAAAAGAAATTTAATTTGATTTTTTAAATAAACGATTTCACCGATTTACACGCGTTTTCCCTTGACCAAATTTTGACCGTATCACCCTTTAGAGTCACGACTTTTGCAGTAATATTTTCATTATTTTCGACTTGCTCGGTGAACTATGCCACAGGAGAAATGTTCTGAGACCCTGTCTGACATGCACGCCTGTCACGATATTATCATTGAATATAGGTATGCTTTGAAGGCAATTTATGCAGGATGAAATGTCAAATTCAACAGCTCGCTTGCGACAAAGTAATTCTCTTGAGTTTTCTTTCGTGAAACACAAAGCGAACATGGTGGACACGAGCCGGCTAGCCAGCTGATAGGCGGGTACCGTATTGCGATTGTCAACTCCGTCACTTTCTTTCTTTTTTTTTTCTCAAAATGCCTGAAGCCTTGGCTGACAGTTCGTTGAAAAACATGTTCCAATTTAACGAATGGAATTCAATTTACTTCAGCGTACCATGTAAAACTGCAACGTTGAATTGAACTAATTATTCCGCGGATTGAACACAACATAGATGACAATTAAGAAAATAGGCGATTGACTAAATGTCAATTTCATAAATGTGTTGAAGCCGGGTTGAACTGGATTGAAGGCCAAGTGTGCAGTAATCACAAAGTGCTGTGTGAAGATATCGGGTGCGCTATCGGAATCGTTAGAAACAGGAAAGGAAGCTCTCATTTCTTCAACTGACATTCAAACTAACATTTAAAAACATGTCACCTGCAACGATTGATGGTACAACACCATGAAAGCGCTGCCATCAAGCAAATGCAATTTACTTTACCCAGAAGAGTAAAGAAGAAATCCATTAAAGTTCCATTTTGATAGTGGTTTGCCACTTCATGAATTGCTGGAACTGCAAACAACTCAGCTTGGGGAAAAAATCCCTACGAGCAAAAAATGCACGGACAAATATTTGACAAAAGGAGTGTAATCTGTGCGACAAAAAAAAAAGGACACTTCCACCTACTTTATCTCAACTTTAAGTACAGTTGCTGCAAACATCACTCAATTCATTGAGGCAAGTGTCGCTCCATTGTCGGAGAGTAGAGGTGCCGTCATTTTCATGCCTTTGAAAGCGACCGACGAATTTGGTTTGACAAAGCGATTTGCTAGTTGAGTTGGGAAGGCATCTTCCGACCTGTGGCAGCCGTGTCCCTTAGCAGTCGTGTTAGAACGACTTTAATGTTAAGCTGTATGCTTTTTGTTCGTCAGATTCGAGTAGTATATGACAGTAAGTATGAACATTGCCATAGCTGTATAATTTGACCAGAAAATTCATGTTATTTAGCATAAAAAAGCAGTAATGCACGCGTAGCCGTGGGATATTCACAAATGGGATCAGGGGGCGAATTAATCTCGAACAAACATTATGGTACCTTTTAATCAAAACATGTGATGTATGCTAAGGCTCTTACGTGTTCTTAACTATGTATGCTAGGAGCGCTGTAACTGTGAAAGTTATTAATTTAGATCGATTAAATAATTTAGACTCTTTTGCTAATAGTACACTATTATGTTTATTTACTATGCAACGTAATGCAAATTTAAGTTTTGAAGGTAATATTTTCTTATCAAAATGTGACATAGGAGTGGACAGGAAGTTTGCTTTAACGATGATATGAAAAGAAAGTGTTGATAGTTCCTTTGTTTAATATTGTTCCAGTCTTTTAATTTTGGAGAATTTCATCACAAATCAATCAATAATAATGTCCGAACCATTATTGCGAATGTATTTGTTACGAAGTGAATTCAAAGGTATTTTCCTTCATTTTGAATCAACGTTTTCACGCATTGTTTAAAAAGTTACTTCGTACATATTCACGTTCACATTCCACAGTATAAGCTAGACTTCAAGACAGATTGTTTTTTAACGAGTGCCTAAGAAAAAAAAACAGCAAATGCTCTCCGGATATTGAAAAGATATGCCGAGGAAGGACGCAACAGATATCGCAATCCATGGGGGGAGAAAGAGGAAACTGGAACAACTTACAATAATAACCGACTGCCGAGACACACCTCGCTTCCGCTTAGTAGTCTCATCATTGGATGCGTCTGGAAGGATAGAAAATTTCTTCGTGTTTTTCCTCGCGATAACTTTTGGTTCTGTCTGAAAATGGGATGAACGCAGACAAAAAAAAAACAGACCCTAAAGATGCCGAGATCAGCCTTCTTTCGTGATTTTCCCACGCATCATTGACTTCGTCTTGTTGATCCCTTCTGACGAAATATTCAGCTTCTTTTTATTCGGTTTTCATCCCACACGGGGTTATCCCTATTGAGTTGATTTCTTAACAGCAACCTTTTCCAGTTTATGATGAGTTTCAACATTTTATGCCACAGTGACATTCACCTAGCGGTCGATGTGCTATTTCTTTCTTGGAGATTGTTAAAAGTTGAACATATTAGAGGGTTCGATTGGCTTGATTTGGCATTTGATGAAGCAGTGAACTTTAAATTAATCCTCGAATCAGGTCCCAAATTGGTTTGAGTTTGTTTGCAATTATTTTATTTCTTGATAATTTGTGTTTTTTTCATTTGATTGCAACAAAGACATGGCTACGCTTACTTGTGTTGTATATGCGGGTTACTAGTGTCGTCCGAGTTTGTCACAATGACTTTCAACGATAGCAATGCAAAAAATAATTGAAATAGAATTCACACAATCAACCCAATTATAGAAATGCACCTAAAATTCCAAAATTAGAGCATGCGGTAAGATAATATGCAATCCGCGCTAAGCTCGAAAAGTCTTGAAACAAGCAGTAGCAGTTATCACTTTTTGGAAGGTTTTGAGTCTACAAGTATGAAGATGAAACACTTGAGCAAGTTCGTTTCAACAAATTGCGGCAATTTCTCACCGAGGCCGCTCAATTCCCAAATGATAATAGCAACGACGGTGGCAATTCTAAACCGACAAACTCGACAGCATCTATCAACTGTTTCTTCCGAGCAATTATGCAAACTTCACACCAAGAGTGACACATATCATCACACCCATCCAGAGCGTCACCAGTAAATCCATGAGTTAGTCTGTTATTGGTGGTCTAGCTATGGCATGGACGAGACTCTCGGGAGAAGGGTCTTATTCAAAACAAGGATGAAGAAAGATTTCTCGCTGTTGGTCTGTGGTTTCTCGGGCGTTCGAAACTTTTGCCGTCATTTAAATTTATGGGTACTCTGGAAGTCGTTGAAACTTTTCATTAAGCTAACAGACTTTGAACTTACGGAGGAGTACAGTTCCACGGAAAGTAAAAAGTGTAATGCTTTTGTTTTGCGCAAAATTTGCGATCTGCGAAGATTTACTGTATCGATGTGATGTATCACGCTCAGTGCTATAAATAATATCATTTCGTCTCAATGCGATTCATTTTACAATAATTCGTTTAAAAAGCTGATTTTCGAAATATCCTGTATAATAAAAATGTTTTTTTTTTATCTAGTTTATTTATTTGGCAGGCTCAATTGCGTTAGCTTTACGCAGCCGATAATTCATTGTTTTATGATATAATGAATGACTTAATACTAGCGTTAGTATGACTTGGGCCGTTTACTCGCGGTTTACCCGAGGTTAAATGGGGTAACAATTGTTGGGGATGGATTGGACAGAGGAACATGGAAATGGAATGCTGTAGTCTCATCAGATAGTTGTCGCCAGCACATTAACGTTATGCAATAGGGTTAGGGCTCCTTTTTTGTGTTCGGCCGGTTGTGGTTACCATTGGGCGATGATGCGACTCCTCAGATATCGGAACAAAACCAACACAAACTAATAAATAAAGAAAAAAACACTAGCAGATTAAACTCTTATACTAGACATTTGGAGAAATACATAAATCGATTGCATATTGATACACAGATCGCGAGATCCCAACACATCTCTTATAGGAACATAGGGTTGTCTTTCTTGGGCCTCTAGGGTATTCAAAAGTCGTGTTCTGGCGGCGTCATTATCCGTGCATTGCCAGACTGCGTGATCGATGTCGTCATAACCGTTTCCACACCGGCAAAGATTGCTGCTCACGAGGTTAATTCGATGGAGGTGTGCATCTTACTGGTAGTGGTTGGACATAAGTCTATTCATCATCACGGCTAACGTGCAAGTCCTTGAACCACGCCCTCGATAAAACAATAGGAATCGGTTTGCCAACTCGAAAGGGTACTCTGACGTACTTAATGGTAAAATTCATCGTGTGAAATTTGTCTATCATACAAATCGTCTTCCTGGGCGCCCACCTTTGCGAGCGAGTCCGCTTTCTCATTGCCTGGGATTGAGCAATGTGAAGGGACCCATAAAAAGCACACTCATCTGTCCCCTTATTTTTGAAAGGAAATAAGATGAGTGTCTACTAGGTCTCATCGACCGAAGAGCCTCAATCGAACTGAGGCTGTCTGAGAAGATGAAATAATGGTCTGCGGGCATGTTGGAAATCATCCCCAATGCGAAGTTGATAGCTGCCAGCTCAGCAGCATAAGGAGAATAAGGTTCCTGAAGTTTATGGAAGGCGCTAGAGTTTTCATTGAAGACACCGAAGCCAGTGAATCCATTGAGGCGAGACCCATCAGTGAAAAACCTTTTATTCAGAATTGACGCGTTGGTACTTTTCAGTGAAAATACACGGAATAATAATAGAACGAAGTTGATCCGGAATCCCATGAGATGCTTGTTTCATGAAAAGATCATAATGAATTGAGGAACTACTATAGGTGAAGTGAACGCGGTCTAGAGTATAGCCCGGAAGACATATAACCGACTATATGTAGTGGTGGTAAAGCTTCATAAATCGAGATTGTGTGTTCAGCCCTGGAATGTCTTCAAAATTTTCTATTACAAGTGCGTTTTTCACTCCACATTTGATTAATATTCTGAGCGAGAGCTCCCAGAACCGATTCTGGAGGGGTTTTACTCTTGCCAGAACTTCGAGACTCATGTTATGCGTTGAGACAACGATATTGAATTCGTTCCAATTTAATAAGGTGACTTTTTCTTGCCGAGAGAAAGCAAAAAGAGCCGTACTCAAGAACAGAGAGAATGGTTGTTTTATAAAGGGTAATGAGGTCTCCCGGATGAGCACCCCATGATGTGCCACAAATTGAAAGAAGAAAATTGATCCTGTTTTGGCATTTTTGCTTCAAATACGTAATGTGGGCATTCTAAGTGCACTTTGAATCAACTCAGACCCCAAGGTATTTGAAGGATAACGATTGGATAATGTTTCTGCCCAAAAGATTAAGCTGCAATTGGGATGGATGCCGCTTTCGATTTAATACTACCAGTTCAGTTTTCTGCGGTGAGAATTCGATCCCTAGATTCGTAGCCCAAGAAGATAGGTTATCTAGCGAATTTTACAGTGAGCCTTGCAAGTTAACGGCATGTGAGTCCTTAAGGAGACCACGCTGTCGTCAGCAAGTTGTCTTAGCGTGCATTGTTTTGCCAAACAATTGTCAATATCTTTGACATTAAAGTTATAAAGAAGGGTACTTAGACATGAGCCTTGGGGCAGGCCCATATAACTAATTCTGGAAGTTGTCAGTTGTCCAAGTGAAACACCTTCAAGAGCAATGTTGAACAGCAGATTCCATCACTTTGACAAACCCTGAGTTCCATCCATCGTAGCCTTGATAAGTCTGGTCCGCCTTTCTGGAAAGCCGTTCTCGTCCATGATATTCCATAGCTCTTTTTGTTTACTGTATCATAAGCGGCTTTAAAGATGATGTTTAGATGATACGTAGGGACTCTATATTCACGGAATTTTTAGAGGATCTTTCGCAAAGTGTCAATTTGGTCCATTGTAGAACGGCCTTTGATGAAGCTAGCCTGACAATTTTCCACGAATCTTTTTGCTAGTGGCGACAGTCGCTGAAGGATGATTTGGGATAGCATTTTATAGGCGGCATTAAGGTCGGTGATCGTACGATAATTTCCACAGTCCAGGTTGTTGCCCTTCTTTTAGATAAGGTATATAGCTCCTGAGGCAGCTGTTTGGTATCCCAAACCCTGGCTATCAGTAGATTCAGGCAATTGGTCAACTTTTTCGGACCCAGCTTGATAAGTTCTGCTCCGATACTATCCCTTCCAACCGATTTGTTGTTCTTCAGCTGATTGATGGCATCCTTAACTTCATTTATCGTCGGAGATGGCACATCTCCGTCACTTGCTGCATTGCCGACGGCACTTCCTTCGCTATCTTGGTCCTTTTCCTTTACTACATTCAAATGGTCATCGAAGTGCTGCTTCCTCCTTCCGGTCACCTCACAATCGTTGAACCTTGAAAAAAAAAGTGAAACAGACAAAAATGATCACCAAGAAATTCATTCATAATATTTTTGGAACTCTCAGGGAATAAATAAACACACATAAAGTATGTTTTTGCAAAGTTGGTTTATTCAACCTACTCTCCTAGGCTAAATTCCCACGCCTTGGACTTAACGCTACCCATC
This sequence comes from Aedes koreicus, assembly GCA_024533555.2. NCBI lineage: Eukaryota > Metazoa > Arthropoda > Insecta > Diptera > Culicidae > Aedes > Aedes koreicus. The sequence continues at coordinate 82,776 of JAHHFK020002365.1, read as the reverse complement.
AAATCCCGCGCAACACTTGCGTCAACTTTCTTACACAATTTCATCCACTCTTCAATTCCTTGTTGTTTTTGAAGACCTTCCCTATTTTCCGGAGCTTGTTCATCATAATTGCCTAGTTTTTTTTCTATTGGGGCAAGTTCTGGCTAGTTTGACGGTGTCGGTCGTCATGAACGGCTTGCTGAATTTGCAGCACCCACAGATCACCTGCCACACCAAGTACTTCTTGGTAAATTTGTAGACCTTCTTCTTCCGGAACTTCTCCAGAAAATCCAAGTGGGACTTTCCAACGAAAAACTCCAGGCTAAGGATCTGCTTGGCGTTCAGTTTACTGTACAGGGTGCAGCAGAAAAAAAATGCGAAAATGTTCAAAGTTGAGTTTCGGGTTAATTCGTGTAGCAAGTGACTAATTTCTGTTGAAAGTGTATTTGTCTATGTTTACTTTCAAGTGCTGCATCCAGACATTCTATTTGTTTTATTGCAAATTTTGTCACACGTCCAATCGAACCCAACAATTGTTGAACGATAACATGAAGTTTTGGCCGAAGGATTTGTGGCCCCCTAGCAATCCAGATCTTAATCCGTTGGATTATTCGATTTGGGCATATGTTGAAGCACGAGCCTGCAAAACATCACACCCTAGTGTGAAAACCCTGAAGTCAACCATAACACGCACATGGCAGTCAATGTCGGAGGTCTACGTCCGAAAGGCATGCTCTGGCTTCCGGCGTCGGCTCGAGGATGTTATTAATAAAATTGGAGGACACATTGAATAATTTTTTTTTAAAGATTTTATAAAGATAACTGCACTCGAAAATGTTGATATTATTGCTTGAATTAGTTGAAAATGGGATTTGAAATAAATAGAACAAATTTTCGCATTATTTTCTGCCGCACCCTGTATTAAAAAAATAAAATCAAGCGTACTTGTTACAACGTATACCTCAACTGTTCATTTTACTGAAGCGCTCCTAGTTGTTGGATCTAAAATATGTTTATAGTAGATTGTTTTGAAACGTTTTTTCTTTCAGTGTTGAACAGTTCGTTACGATTTGTTATGTTTCCAAGAAGTCGGAGATGTAATTATTAACAAATCGCAACATTTTTTTTAACTTATTTTGTAACTGGCCTTCCTGAAAAACGTCCAATGATTTCTCTATATGGCTTTTCTGCGCACTCTGAAGTAGGAAATTGGAAAACCAAAACTACTTGTCTTTTGCAGATGATTTGGAAATGAAATATCCCCTACCGATCAATGGACGGATGAAGCCTAAGACAAGGAAAAAATGGAAATAGCCTTCACACATTTCTAGCCAATGTCGGGAAATTGCTAAGCAAGCGTAAAAATTCACTTCTGCAATTGCATGATGCTATCCCTACTTCTATGTGCAAGTGTATTTTAGCATGGAAAATGGCAGAAGGTGTGAGCAAACCAAAAACCGGGTATGGGTTTGCGGTGTGGCAACTGGGTCGAGCTATCATTTCTACGTGTGCAACAATGGTGAGTTAAATCCACAAATGTAAAGCAAAACAGAGCGTGTGCATTTTGCTTTGTAGTCGGTGGAAATGAAATGTCAATTCGAGGCAGGATTTCAAATACCCACCTACCAACGTACAATGAACGCTTCAATCGCTCCGAGGGTGGTGACGCGTTGGAATACCACCTACCGCAACCACACATAGAACCAATGGCGTGGGAAATATTTTACATCCTCATGGCCCACGTTGAAACTGCACTTCGTCTTCATTGTGCCGTTTCAAGCGTTATGGCTTATCACAGCCTGCTCTCATCTTAGCGTGCTAAATTATATCAATAGTTATGAAATCAGTTGTAAACTCCTAAAAAATGAACCGGCGATCGAACCTAACATCTTATTTTATAACTGTGTCTCAAAAGAGGCATCCTGTTGTTTGATGTACGATGGTTAGTTATTAAACAATGATGCTCGAAATTATGCAATCATTGGATGCTATGAATATACGTTATGCTTGTAATTTACAACGCTAATCGACCATAAAACCGTGAATAGTGATGGAAGATAGCTGCGTGGCAGCAATTGTAATACAGTTACGATGTCCAATAGCTGTGGGTAGACCTCTAATTGTCCCCCTTATGTTACATGTACGAAGCACCAAAACTGGAACTGGTGGATTGGTAAATAATATGAAAAAAACAGGCTGCTGGTGAGTGATGCAAAAGAAGAATATTCATTTTGTTTATTTCAGTAGAATAGAGTTACATATTGAGTAAAAACAGTTGATTGAAATGTCAATCCTTCTTTCGGAGAAATTCTCGAACATTCGGTGGTACATCACCCATCAGATCCTCCTCAGATAGGCATTTTCTTTCTTTTCAGTTTCCGCTTTACTAGAGTCCATTATTTTTCAATTGGGCAAATTCCTGGAGGCAGATTGGCTGTTTTTGACACATATTTGACCTCTTGTTCCTTATATCACTCTAGGACGGATTTCACATAGAGACAAGAGGCCAAATTATGCCAAAACAGAGCTGGAGAGTCGCGGCTTCTTATAAACGGTAGCATCCAGCTTTTGCAGGCATTCTTTCTCGTACACATCCTTGTTGATAGTTCCGATAGAGACGAAACTTTTGGATTATCGACAACAACTTCATATGACCTGCCAAACCAAATACTTCCTGGGGAATTTAAACACCTCCTTTGTCTGGAAATACTCGGCAACTGCGTTTATTTGCATAACGGTATAACAAGCCAGACCCGGAACCGGTTGAAAGTCTTCGAGCATATATGTTTCGTTGTCCATTATGGTACAAAAATTTAATTTGCAAAACTTGGCGTTAAGCTCCTATGCACGACTTTTTACAGTGACATATTGCTTTTCATCGCGTTTGGGCGCCTTCTTCACTTAGTACCCCTTCATTCCATGCTTCTGTTTTTCTTTATGCGGCGGGAGCATACGTTTCGGGTTGTTCTACTTCCATCCTTCCAATGCACAGTCAAGCGCTGGTCAAACAAGTTGCAAACACTAAATACGTTACTTATTGGAAATTTAAGTTTCTTGGCAAGATCATGTACCGACAGCGTTGGATTTTAAGGCCGTTCGTAGAAAATGCGTTAGCACACTTCCAGTTGATTTAACGTTGTTTCAACAAATGCAAACAAATTGTTCCACGAAATAAAGTGAAGGGTTTCAGTTGTCATTAAATTGAAACGTTTCAGCGATCTGTGAAATAATTCAAAAACGACACTGAAAGAAAAGTGTCCGAAATTCAAGGTGGGCGGGTTATATACAGAAAAGTTCTGTAAACCACGGAAAAAAAATATCAACAGATGTATCACCAAGCGCCAAAAGTGTAAACATATCATTTTTCCTATACATTTATTCAATTTTTTCTAGACAAAATTCAAGTTCGTTGAGATTCCCCTTGAGCTTTTTGGTTAACAAATTCGCTTGTTGGTGACCTTGAAGTTCAAGTTTAGTGAACCACCTTATGTTTGTTTCCAATGGTTTGAAGCCATAGCCGGATGACCTTGTTCGTAATATAATGTATGGAGAAATGGAGGTTGTTCATCAATTATGACTATATTACTACGAAAAAAATTATTAACTTCTTCTTTCAGGAGAAGCGTTAAAAGTTTTCATTGTTTTGTGTATCTTAAATACAAATCGATTCATTGCAGACAAAGTTAATTATGCGCTTATTGTCGCACAATTTTTTTTATATCTCAAGTTTTCAGTATTTGTTATTACACCCTTGTAGCTTTATAGGAAACGTAGTCCCACATCATATATTTATTTATTCATCCCTATATCTTCAACTTAACTGTGACTTATCTTATGGTTCGTATTCTATTTTTAGAAGTCATCTTCGTAATAGTAGAATCAAATTTGTCATTCACTTAATTAAAACGCCTACAGCAATAATCGAGAGGGTTATGATACCCATAATGTTTGCAATTTGTTGGTACGTAGAGCAACATTACATATGGCTTTACAACATCACAATGTCGAAGTAATAAGTTTTCGCAATAAATATTTCCAGGCAAAAGATCAAAACAGAACATCCTCTTTGTGTATGTTTATTCAATCAAACATCCATTGGCCGGCAATGGTATTATGGAACAAATCTGTTTGCAACAATGCTTTACGTGACCATTAAATGCAGCTTTAATCCGGGAGCTTGAACGTGATAGCTCTACTGTCGATCCAGCAACCCATTTCAGAATTTCTGGAGATTTGAGCCAATTCCGAGGTTACTTTCACATGCAATATGCCCACGATGAAAACATTACCGATATCATTTAGATAAGGGTACTGCAAAACACTTCCAAGTTTGGAAACGTAAAATTTTCAAAATAAGCACGAGTTTAGTAAAACTTGATTATAGATATAGTTAATATCAAAACCTCCAAAACAACACCAACTTTCTAATTCGTGAACATGAAATGTTTCCTCGTTGATTCGATATTAGTTTCATGAACACCTAAAAATTATTCACAGGCTCGGTTAAACATTTAGCTGAATTCACTCGGCATTTTCATATTTAACTGATAACTCGGCAAAAGATCGAACTATGCCGAGTCTCAGCATCACTTGCAACTGAAATATCGGGTAATTTCATTACTAAACAGATTCTCGGCAACACTAGGAGCCGAGCACAAACGTTAACCGAGCTTCAACCGTCCTCAGCTGCCTATCATGCCGAAATATCCGTTTAGCAGTGTTGTAAGCCGAGGCTCGGCTTTTTATCAGTCAACCGCCATGTGCCATATTGTTTTCATTCTCAAGTGTTGTAAGTTATTTTGTTTGTAGAACGGTAAAAAACATACATTTATTGGCACTACATTAATTACATTGATAAAACCTCGTCAACAACTCTACGCCGATTTACCCGGTCCATGGCTGCTACTCTCCTCGGTTGCGCCCGCGCTCTCCAAGTCTTGGTTTACCTGATCACTGTGCTTGTACCAGCCGGATTTGACGCAAACACCATCTTTGCAGGGTATCGCCTATATTTAGGCATGAAATATTCAATATTTCGATGAATACACAATTTAACCGAAATCTCGGTTAACCTCATTTATGTTTGTTTCGAATTTTAACCGATATGTCAGTTTGGTCATGCTGTGATTCCCAGCTAACTATTTGAGTTTTCAGTTTGACCCAAACCGAGATTATCGGCTAACATAAAAAAGCCGAGATCGAAACCGAGACTAGGCATATAATTCTAAGTGTGTACATAAATGCACAGTTGAATTATTCAAAATTTGGCACCGATTTAAACCAACAGTATGGATGCCGTTGAGGCAACTCATGAGTGTCGGTGGTTTATATCAATGGAATAAAAGAATCAGTTGAAATATTTAATTTGAGAACCGATTCTAACCAACAGTAGGGATTCTCTTGAGGCTACTAACAAATCTGGGTGGTTTATTTCAATGGAACACAAAAATACGATGAAATATAGAATTTGAGAATCGATTTAAACCAACAGTGGAATGCGCTTGGGGCCACTCACAAGTGTGTGTGATTTATTTCAGTAGAATACAAAAATACCTTAAAACATAGAGTTTGGGGACCACTTTAAACAAACAGTAAGGATGCTTTTGGGACCACTCACAAGTTTGTTTGTATAGTTTATTTCGCTTGAATACAAACATACTTCAAAACTTCAAGTTTGAGGACAGCTGTAAATCAACATTCAGCATCCTGGCCACTTATAGGCCACTTACGTGTGTGGGTTGTTTATTTCAATGATATACAAGAAAACGTTGAAATATTGAATTTGAGAGCTGATTCAAACCATCAGTAGGGATGTTTTTGGGGCTTCTCACAAATGGGTGATTTATTTGAGCAGAATTCAAAAATAAGTCAAAACATCGAGTTTGAGGACCGCTTTAAACAAACAGTAAGGCTGCTGTTGGGGCAACTCACCAATCTGGGTGGTTTATTTCAGCAGAATACTAAAAAAAAGGTAAAACATCGAGTTTGAGGATCGATTTAAACCAACAGTAAGGATGCTGTTTGGGTCACTTATGAATGTGAGTGGTTTATTTCAATGGAACACAAAAATACGATGAAATATAGAATTTGAGAATCGATTTAAACCAACAGTGGAATGCGCTTGGGGCCACTCACAAGTGTGTGTGATTTATTTCAGTAGAATACAAAAATACCTTAAAAATAATTTGGGGCCCCTTTAACAAAAGAAAGGGGTTTTTGGGGCCCCCCCCGAGGTTTTTTTTGTTTTTTTTTTTTGTTTGGAGCCAACCTCCAAACCTTCAGTTTGAGGCAGCTGAAATCACATTCAGCATCCTGGCCACTTATAGGCCCTTACGTGTGTGGGTTGTTTATTTCAATGATATACAAGAAAACGTTGAAATATTGAATTTGAGAGCTGATTCAAACCATCAGTAGGGATGTTTTGGGGCTTCTCACAAATGGGTGATTTATTTGAGCAGAATTCAAAAATAAGTCAAAACATCGAGTTTGAGGACCGCTTTAAACAAACAGTAAGGCTGCTGTTGGGGCAACTCACCAATCTGGGTGGTTTATTTCAGCAGAATACTAAAAAAAAGGTAAAACATCGAGTTTGAGGATCGATTTAAACCAACAGTAAGGATGCTGTTTGGGTCACTTATGAATGTGAGTGGTTTATTTCAATAGAAAACAACAATACGTTTAAACATCGTGCATCCCTACTGTTGGTTCAAATCGGTCCTCAACGATATAAACCAACAGTAGGAATGCTGTTGGGGTCACTCACAAATGTGAGTGGTTTAGTCCAATGGAATACAAGAATGTGTTAAAATATCGAATTTGGGAACCGATTTAAGCCAATATTAAGGATGCTGTTAGAACCACTTACAAGTCTGGAAGTTTTTTTTTGTTCAATGAAATACAAAAATACTTTGAAATATCGAATTTAAGGACCGATTCACTACCTTTAAATAAAAATATTAAAATGTAATGCTATACTGCTAATAAGTGGATTTTTTTTGATTATGGAATAGTAGTTGAGGTTGTGTTACGAAACCACATGGCATTCTTGCATGAAAGCTGGGTGAGTTCCATATCTGTCAATACAGATGTCAAGGAGAGCTGGTGACGTGCATGTCAATCGAACAAGGAGAGGAAAAACACAAAAATACAGGGAAACGTGAGGATTAAATTGGTTGCTACATAATTCTACTTAAATTAGTTAAATAATAATCACTGGTATTGGATTAAAATCTACCTAATTAAAAGAAAAAATAAAAGTGGGGAGTGAAGTAAGTATTAAATTCAACCTTACATGCTACGAAAACTCAATCCTAAAGTTGTTACATCTAGGGTAGGTTTACTGATAGTAAATAAAGCAGAATATCTATAAAATAACAAAGTTTGGGTAGAGAGGTTTAAAGCACAAGAACAACACGAAAATGTTAGAAGTTGAAATAAATAATGAAACAAAGATTGATGAGCAAAAATATATTTCCAGCTTTAAGGCTGCGTAAGCTTCTAAAAGACGGTGTTGACGTCTAGCGGAAAACCTATCCAAACACAAAGCATAGCAATTAGTCCAACACATACTTAAGAGAGATGCAGAGAACTCCACAACCCCTCACAAGTGTCACAGGAAATGGTGTGCTGCAAAATATCTAACTGACAAAAAAAAAATCAAGGCTTCAACAAGCAACGGCCAAAGCGACGGCTTCATATGATCATGAAACCACAAAACACCTGGTATATTGGACCTACAAAAAAAAATACCGAACATAGATGTCACAAATAAAATAAAAATGAACCAAACCACAACAACACATCCATTGATTATAAGGGTAATCAATGCAAGTGACGAAAATGATTGTAGCCACAAACACCGTGAACCCAGCAACAATCAGCAAAACTTACATACCTAAAAAGCCACTCATTTATCAATTACGCCCACATCAACCCAAAATACTCGAACAAAAGACATCAAACGGTACACAAGTGTGCGAGAACTATATTCCAAAATGCTCCACAGAGAACATACAAAAATACAGCGAAAATTTGTTCTATTTCTTTCAAATCCCATTTTCAACTTATTCAAGCAATAATATCAACATTTTCGAGTGCAGTTATCTTTATAAAGTCCTTTTAAACAAATTTATTCAATGTGTCTTCCATTTTTATCAATAACATCCTCGAGCCGACGCAAGAAGCCAGAGCATGCCTTTCGCACGTAGTCCTCCGACATTGACTGCCATGTGCGTGTTATGGTTGACTTAAGGGTTTTCACACTAGGGTGTGATGTTTTGCAGGCTCGTGCTTCAACATATGCCCAAATCGAATAATCCAACGGATTAAGATCTGGACTGCTAGGGGGCCACAAATCCTTCGGCCAAAACTTCATGTTATCGTTGAACAATTGTTGGGTTCGATTGGACGTGTGACACGGCGCTCCATCCTGCTGTAGGACAACGTTTTGGTCCTCGGAGAAGTTGGCCTTCACTCAGGGAAGCACTTGGTCCTTTAAAATACCGATATACACTTCGGTATTGATTTTAACTCCAGCATCAGTGAAAACAGGCGGCATTTTCAAACCGTTGGACGCCACCAAGCCAAACATCATGACACCAGCTGGATGTTTGGTTTGAATTTCACTTTTTCCAGAACGTTCTCGATTTTCTGCGGTGAAATGAACCGATCCGTGCGGCTGTTGGCCACAGCATCGATGTTGAAAAGCTTTTCATCGGAGAACAGGATTATCATTTTTTCCTTCTTCAACAAGGAAAGCAATCTCTTGGAACGAGTCACACGTAGTTCCTTGACCCGGTCCGTAATCAAGTGGCGTTTCACTCTGGCTCTGGAAGGCTTCTTTAATGATTCTCCACATGGATTTCTCCGAAATATTGGCTTCCTTTGCAAGTTTTCTTATGGACCGCACCGAGTTGCGAGCAATTTTTGCACGGACTGATTTGATCACGTTCGGCGTGCGTTCAAAGCGCGGACCGTACAAAACCCAGAGTAGAAGAAGAGAGAGGCAGACAGAAGAAAACGTATGGATATCTCCGTGTGTACAACGCATTCGCTCCCATGAACCATTTAATTTTGTCAATGTTCTATCTTCTCCAAGCGATATTTTTTTTAACTCCTTATTTATTCCAAAATCTTACATTATTTTAACATTCATATATTATCCTAGGTGCTCCTGCTAAGTAATTAACATTTCAATCTTATATTCTATGATTTATATCTAATTTGTCAATATTCTATATCTAATTTTTATCATTAATACCTTGGCTATTCAGTATTTTTAACAGGTTTTTCAATATTTCTTTATACTACCATACGGTCTACTGGAAATACGGCCTACCGTGATATTTAAATACAGTTTGATCCGGTATCCAATTCCAAAAATGTGCGTAGGCAATCAGTCGCACACCATCACGAGCCAAAACAAAGGTTTTTAACATCTTTAGAATCTTGTTCCTTCTTAGCACACACACACATCCAGACCACGTACTGATATACATCGTGACCTTAAGGTAAGCAAAAATATAACTGACAAAATCTTTTTTACTGCGATCAAGATAATTTATCTTTTTGATCCACTCAAGTTAAGAGCCAACACATTTATTCCATCTTAAGTGGCTCCGATAACCGCTGCAAAATTAATGTCGGACCTACTGTACAAAAACTCATGTCAAACGAAAGGTACGAGAATTTGGATACAACAGATCAGATTGAATTAACAAAGAATGTTGTATTTTGATGAATTGTTGAATACATAATTTGACGTAGACTTTGTCTAATTGAAAATCTAAAAATAAGCGGCCGTCACGAAGTATCGTTTCAAATTAAACGCTTTTTTCAAGATGTTTACACCAATCGGTTGGAAATTCTCCTGCGTATCAATTACTTAACAATCAAACATTATCCGTTAACAATTTCATACCATTGAAAATAACGAAAATAAAAGGTGATGTGTTATAATTTTGTTTTGCAGGCTAAATTTACTAAATGTACAGTACTTTCCTATCACAGATTTCAAATGTGAGCAAGGGATGTCTCATATGAAGCAGTGAGCGATATAAAAGGGGTACACCTTCGCAAATTTTCTCATTCGTGTTCCAGTACTCGAGCTGTGCGGAGCAACGAGTCATTATGGATTGACAGCTGGCGATGGCATGTACCATGGAAATTGTATTCGACAGTGCAGAGCGGCAAGGCGCCAATGTGGATTTGGCAGCTGACGGTAGCAAGCAGCATAGAACAACGTGCAAATACTGGAGACCAACCATAGGCGTAGCCAGGATTTCAAATAGGGGGGGGGAGTTTTTTTTTTAGAGAGAGAGAGAGAGAGAGAGAGAGAGAGAGAGAGAGAGAGAGATTACATCGTCTCCAACCAGTGGTTGCACATACTGAACAATTAACATTAACGGACACTTAACGGACAATACAACGCCCGGTGGACCAGTAGAGTAGGGTCATTTTCATGTTCCGACAGATGGAGCGGGAATGGAGCCCCATTTATGTGACATTACGCCTGAATGCGGGTGGATTATCTTCTCTACTCTCACCCAAAGTATTTGACAATACCCGTCCGTTTCTTGCAACAAGATTAAACAATTCTAGGCTTGTTCTGGAATAAAAAAAAACGATTTTAAAAACTTTCGATTTTTCCCATGTTTTTAAATCAAACCACATTGAATGCCAAACATTTAACGGGTCATGTTGGATTTTTGTATAGAATAACCACCGAATTTGTTTGCAGTTTGTACTGAAAATGTACTTTTCATCCGCGACCCTCTCACCCAAAGCAACACAGAAGAAACACCGTTTTTTACTCACCATGCTCACACCGTTTGAATAGATTATATTTTTTTAATGGTTGTTCAAATAATAAGTGATTAGCTTTTAACAAACATACATTTTGAGTTTTGGTGGTTTATAGCTTATGGTTTGTGTCCCCTTTGCTCACCTTTAGTATAATTATTTTATCTGATATTTTCTAAACAGGAACATCAAACATAACCTTTTAAAACGACGTAAGTAACAAATGTAAGCAAGCTGTGTTTTTTGTGCTGAATTGTTGCTACTTGCATTCTCAACACACGAGTAGTTAGTAAATAATTTAAGAAATTTTATTCATCAATGACGAAAAGAAATTCATATGCGTTCCAACAGCTATTCCTCAATATTTTAAAAATAATTTATATACACATCTGCATCTGCGTTTTGAAATTTGAACCGATTTATCTGATATGATCCAACTGAAACACGTTCTGTCGAAACACGGTATATGTAGCAATCATGTGTATCTGAGTAGTATGAAACCAAAACGGTGTATCATTGAATTACATTAAAATTGTTGTTCAAATTCGAGAAATACAACCATTTTGCATATTTTTCTATTCGTGGTTATTTCAGCTGCATGAAAAAACATTCGTTTTGTTTTGTTTGCTTGTTTTTTTTTAATTACATGCTGGAAAATATTATACTTACTTTTGAAAAACTTTCGAATGTCCATTTATGGTACTTCTGGATAAAATGAATCAAATAACTGCTTTAGACTGCTTATAATTAAAAAAAAAACCGTATGTATTTTACCCGATGATTCGTTTTGTTATGAAGGTTCTTCTGTTTATAAACACGCGCAGAACCATCGCTTATTCTTCCGGTCTTCCTCTAAACTCTCCACCGATTGCTTGTCGATCTGCCAAACTTGGAAGACATCTGCATGGAGTTATCTCAAATTATAATAATCCGTCCAATCTATCACAAAACGTTGCGATTGGTTGAGCGGACTGAAGATAATGAAATCCATTTGTATAAGGCCAAGTCTCTCCCGGTTGGTATTAAACCGATGAGCATGGATATCAATAGAAACATAAAGTTACCAGAAGGCACAAAATGCATCTACGGACTCTTATTTTTACGAAATCCCTCAATTTCAATTTTTAATGGATTAGCATAGATTGTTCATTAGACACTTCAACTTGATTGATACAGTTATTAGTTACAGCAGTGCAATAGATTGTAGAATACAGTAGTAAAAATTGTAAGTTACGAAAAAAGAGTTTGGTTCGAGCATCGGCTGTGAAAGGTTGTGTCGATGCTTTATTACGCACTATTTTCCTATCGAGCATGGCGCGTTTCGTGTTGTTTCGGTTATCTATAATTCGGTGTAACGAGTGATCGAGTGAGCACAGTAAGAGAACAACAAAGCGTCTCTCAAGCGTTCATAAAATTATCCTTGTTTTCCTAACGGAAAACCACCATCACACTTTGTGAGTGGCTCCAATAGCATCCTTATTATTGGTTTAACTCAGATCAAATCGGATTTCCAACATTATAAAAAATCACCTTGTTTTTCCGATGAAAAAACACCATTACACTTTGTGTGTGGCCCCAATAGCATCCTTACTGTTGTAATCGGTTCGAATCAGAAATCGGTACTAGTATTTAAATATTTTACTAAACGAAGCGTGAATTCAGCTTATTGTTTACCAAAACGAACCCTGCTGCCACCCAATCTTGTCATCCAAAATCCCAGTGATTTCTCGTGGAAGTCTCGGCTTCCAATAAAACGTCCAAATAAACGTTAACGCATTCCTACCCTTTCCTTATTTGACCTGCATTCGGGCGAGGCCAGCGCCGGTATTGCCTTAGTTTGGGATCACCAGTTTTACACATTGAGCATGTTTGCATCATCTGTTGATCTTCTGAGTAATAACAGCTGAACTGGCAGTAACGGAATAACAACTTCGGGCGGTCAATCATGCTCATTATCCTGCTCATGCTCATAAAAACGGATAAATTATTTGAATAGGATAAGACAACTGCAACTTCTCGCCCTGACTAGCTTGCTGTTCTGCTTCTCACACGCTGAATCAAACTGTAAGATATGATCAACATATATTCTCAATAATACGAAACTACAGTACCCTAAAACGGGGAAAGCGGGGTAACGGGGCGGTTTGACCCATGCCATGAATAGTTCAAATAAATATTTTTCGTTGATACTTTTTCTAACTATCAACTGTGTTTCTTAATCTAGTATTATTTGGCTTCTGAAAGCTATAGCATAGGTTTGAATATTCAGTTTTTTGATTAACCAAGAACTGAACATTTTATTGAGCATAGCTTCTTCAACTTTCAGCTAGCGGGGAAAAAAATCAATCAATGCTTATCTAATAGCTAACATTACAGATTAAGAGATATTTCCCTAGTAGCACATTTGTTTCAACCCAGTAAAGGTGACTGCTCTGTGACTCAATTAAGTCACAATAGAGCTGCTGAAACCAGTTTTGACTGTTGTGTGCTGCTTGGGGTTTTTAGATACTTTAGGCTACATAGGTTGGGTTCTAGGTTAAAGGAAAAATATTGTAATAAAATTGTTACTCGTTACTATTTAAAAACTATTATATAATTACAACTTTTTTCTCATGGATGTCAATTTTTTACGCTTTTTTGCTACAACTTGTTACAAAATCGAGGCAACTTCGCGTAATTTGGCTTTTTTATTTAGGCAAAGGAGCAATCTGACAAACATCCCAAGCAACACAAAATCGTCATATTTGGTTACAGTGACTTGATTGTGACTTAATTGAGTAGTATTGGAGTAACATCAACTGTATTGCAACAAGTTACCTTGCAACCTTCTAGAGATAAAAAATAAATAATAATATATTGAAACAAATAATAAAATTCTAAAAATAAAATCAAAACTTAGGGGGGGGGCTCCCCCCCCTCCCTATGCAACCCCTATATTTTATTTATCCACACCCAACCAATGCAACAAATTTGGATAGTAGTCCCTTCCCAAAAAGCGAACATATTCTCCAAATATGTTTGAACAACAACAAATCCACATTATTGATGGGTTTATTTCTTTTCCTTTCCTTCTTTTCTTTCTTTCTTCTCCCTTTAATATATATGTTTTAAGTTTCTTTTTTTCAAATTTACTCTTGCTTGTTCATTTCCTCGCGTTTTCTCGTTTTAAAAAATTTTAAAGCAAGCAGCAAAAAAATTTTTTTTCCGAAAACTCTTTTTATTTCCCATAAGATTAATACGCTCGCCACTCCTCCTTTTCCACCAGACTCTTGCCTGCAATACCATCTCCGTCCTTCTCTTGATGAAATCCTATTTTTTGAGGTTTGAGAACAGCCAGAAGTCAGAGGGAGCTAAATCTGGCGAATAGGGTGGATGCTGCAACAATTCGTACCCCAATTCACTGATTTTCGCAATGGTTTTTTGAGCTGTGTGAGCAGGTGCATTGTCTTGATGAAACATGATTTTTTCTTCTGCAAACCGGGTAATTTTTCACAAAATGTTTCATCCAACTGGTTCAAAAGGTTACAATGATAATTAGAGTTGACTGTTTACCAGTTTGTAGATAACCTATCAACAAAAACTGTCGCTAACACCTTCATGGCCGATTTCTGGACACGAACTCGCTTCGTAGCTGAAGTTCCTGGTTCACACCACTCCTTAGCCTCGTTTTTTGATTCAGGATCATGGTAGTAGATCCAAGTCACATCCATAACGATGAATCGACGGAGAAAATTCTTTTTATCCTTTCGAAATTGCTCCAAATGTTTCGATTTGCTCCACACAGTTTTTTGAAACCCAGAAGTTCAGCTAAAATATTCCATGTTGTTGTTCCATGTGAGATACCTATGGCGTCAGCTATCACATCCACAGTCGATCGATGATCTTCCAAAACCATATCCTGTATTTTCGCTATGATTTCTGGTGTTGATGCACTTTTTGGACGTCCTGAGCGTGGATCGTCTTCAACGCTTGGACGGCAACGCTTTAACTCCAAAATCCATCGGTGAACGGTTGGAACTGAACAAGAAGAATCCTTTAACACTTTCACCATCTTTGCATGCATCTCAGTAGCCGATAAACCTCCCAAAACAAAGAATGTTTACGTAAAAAGTTCTTACGTTCAAAAAGTTTTTACGTAATTTGGTACATTTGAGATTTGAAGTGAAAGGTCTTTTGAAAATATTATAATTTACTTAATTACTCCTTTATTTCAATGGACCGAGAGTTGCAACGATCAGTATAAAGGTGCAACCAAACGAGCGATTTGAGTTGCTGTTAATATGTTATTGGTTAGAAATTTGTTGACCTGCTACATTTTTCCTTATTCATTCTCAAGTAACTCAAGTGGATTGAGTTGACCAATACCAACCGAACATCAGCTAAAGGTCACTGCACGGTTCTTCAGTCACTATCACTGATCTTTTCCCTCGAAGATTTACCCCCTAAGCTTGGTTGGTTGCAAAAGTCGATTCAAAACATTGCTATACACCAGATGGTAATGGTTAAATCTCGTGTGGTAATTCATGACTGTGGCAGAGCATGGGGAGCCAACAAGAACTGCCTGGCAAGCACCCAAAAATAGCGTTATTTATCAATCGGAATGGCATATCTTTCCCTGACGGGTGCAAGATATATGACTATCTTTCGTTTTCGTGGCGGGCCTTCCCGTCCAATTGTAGCCCGTTGGGATGCTTCTTGAAAGGAACATATTTTCACGAGTCGGCACATGCATCGGCAACAAACGAGCTGCTGTGGGGGGCGGAGGAAATGAGGAAATAACACTTCCTAAAAGTGTTGCATGTTGCTATTTGCCGTGGAAGTGGGCTAGATTGCACAACAAGCACAGTGCAAGACTACTGAGTAACACTCTCGGTTTCCGCCTTTCTGTTTGTGAACGCAGCATAAACATTGCATGCGGCCGAAGTTCGACATAATGAACCAAACGAAGGATAATTCAACCTAGCAGCTGTATCTTATCACATCGGAATCAAAATGTAGGTATAAGGTACCCTGTGCTTGCTTTGAATTCCCGCAATAACACACCCTCTCCTCCATTATCTTCAAGTGCAAAAGCTTTGCGTTGTGGCAGAAACAGGAACAACGGATGTATTGTTGTTGAGTTCCGGTCTACAAAACCGGTGCTTTTACCACCAGTCCCGCCTTCTGTCATGTGCAAAGGAAAGTAATTGTCATGGAGAAACCTTCGCTCGAAAGTTGGCATTCGTTATATTGCTTCTGCCAGTCATTGTGATGCCAAACGGATATAAATGCATACGAGAGGAGATTTCTCACCCAAGACAGACACGTATCAACGACAAGCATCGACTTCCAAAGGATTTCATAAGTGATTCATCAAGTGTTTGACTTGCCTATCTGAGCGTTTGCATACGCAATTTCACTGTCTGTCAGTCAACTGTTGGAGACTGTCAGTCTGAGGAAGTACTGCAGCAACACCTAGTAAAATGTTTCCTAAACATATTGTGTTTTGTAACGCAATCAAATTAATTATCGATTCATATAGATGACGTGACGCATTGACATTTCAGTATTTGATCTTATAACAGTAGGAAACGGCCGTTCAATGGTTCTACATTTTCGACTTTTTGTTAATCCATCGTTGTGCAGTTGTTATTGTTTTTATTGAAAGGTAATTTTACATGGATGAACCCCCATCGGCATTTCGTCACAAATTCGAAGGATTACGACTTTGTACTGGGCCAAAGTAGACACCTTGTGCTTGTTTATTTTTGACAACACGTATACTTTTCCTGAGCTTGGCTTCTCGACATTCTGCAAAACTTTCGTTTCATAATAAAGAGCGTTGATCTTACCACTTTCCACGATGAAAACAAGCGGTAGCTTGCCGCGCTTGCTAATACCCCACCAAAACTTTCACGTAGGTGGCGCTTTGGAACCGTGGAATGTTTTTGTCACTATCTGGGGTGTCCACTTTCCTGCAGGCCAAAAAACCTGCCGTTCTGAACATTGTGAGACTGATGCAGGACTAATAACTTTCGTCCCTCTTTCTAGCGTGCCATTCTAGATTCCGAAACTCCGTGAACTTTACGTTCCTTGAAAGCTTGGCATCCCAGGTCCTCTCCAAATACATTGTGCATGGTCGATTTTGAGAAATTAAGATAAGCGACCAATTTACGTACAGAACGTTGTGATTTTCGTTTGAATCACTCGTCCAGTCCTAGCTTAACGTTTTCAGACGTATCTTTTCCAGCCATCAAACGAGGAAGTCTCACGGTCTGATGGTTCAATACAGAAAATCACGCTCTACTTGCTGGTTTTTCAAACTCTTGACAATAGCGCCAGCGCGCTCTTTATCACCACAGCACGGAATTCTTTCATCGTTGATAAGAAATGGACACTAAATGAAAATAATTTAACAAAACTTTCAATGGTTTTTATAAACACAGTAAAAGATTACACCAATACATAGATTGTGTATGAACTGTAGCTTCATCACAAAGACGACATGAAAAAGTGTATGAGTATATATTGGACACCGTGTATTTTTACTAAGATCAGAAAGAAGTTCAATTTATTTTTATTTTGAAAATCAAGAATAGCAATGATCTTAAAGTGCTGTCAAACAATGCGTCATTACTGATAATTTCGAACGCTTAAGATCAGGCGTAGTGCAATGGATCCATCTTATGAAAATCGGAAAAAATGATTTTTTGGGTCTTTAATGAGAATCTTTCCTGAAGGAGTAAAATGAATAAGAGTTTTTTTAAAAGGGGTAATGAATTCAGTTAATATCATATGCGTTGTGCAGCCATATCTAGAGTGCAGCAAAACACATATGTTCTTTGCTAAATCCAACAGGGTGGACACGACAATCCCATACGATTTAGGCTGCACATTATTATTGATTATTCATTCTTTACGTGAAATATGTCACGACACATCGCTTGTCGACTCCACTTTGAATGTACCATCACAGAATAGTAATTCAGTAAAATTGTATCAGGTGCGCAACTAAGTTCCCGCTGTTTAGCAATAGATGGCGCCAGTAGTGAGTGCTGGTCGAATGTTGTACATCTAAAGCATCATAAACCAAGCTCAGACATATGGTAAACAAGCCGCTTTGCCAAATCAGTGATTTTAGTTTAGTGTTATATATTTTGGTTGTTTGAAGATGTCTGATTTCGTGCCAAATAATCGTCATTTGCGGGAAGTGTTGATTTTCTTCTTTCATTCGAAGAAAACGGCGGCTGAAGCACATCGAGAGCTCCAAAAAGTTTACGGTGATGCTGCTCTGAGTGAAACAACGTGTCGTGATTGGTTTCGTCACTTCAAAAACGGTGATTTCAGTGTTGATGATCGTCCGCGTGAAGGAAGGCCAAAAAACTTCGAAGACTCTGAATTGGAGGCATTGCTCGATGAGGATCCGTGTCAAACGCAAGAAGAGCTTGGTGCAGGATTAGGAGTTTCCCGCCAAGCCGTTTCTAAGCGATTGCATGCGTTGGGAATGATTCAAAAGCGATTTGAAGCCAAGAGATGTTGAGCGTCGTTTTTCCGTCTGTGAACAACTGCTCCAGCGGCAAAAAAGAAAGAGTTTTCTACATCGCATTGTGACGGTTGACGAAAAATGGATTCATTACAGTAACCCAAAACGGAAACATTCATGAGGACGGCCCGGGCATGCTTCAACATCGTCGCCTAGGCCGAATATTCACGCTGCGAAGGTTATGCTGTGTATTTGGTGGGGGCAGCCCTAAGTTTGCACCTTTAAACTGAAGGAATGATCCATAAAAAATGAAATTCGTTCCATAAAAAACGTATTTCTGACCCATAATGCTCTGATGAAAATGCATAACAAAATTAAAATGATCCATAAAATACAGCAATGTGATCCATACTTTATATAAATTTTAGCAATAAAATGTAAAAAATGTACCGTTATATATCTAAACTATGGTCCATAAAATTGTACCGACTACCCATAAACATATTGAAAATTATCCATAAAAGCTTCAATAACTTTCCTTAAACTTGTAAAATTGATCCTTAGAATGTAACGTTTGTGAACTAAAATATATGCACATGATCAATAAATTATTGAAAATATTCCATAAATGAATCGCCAATGATCCATAATAGGTTTGAAAATGAACCATTAACTTCTAAATATGGTCCATAGCAAATCAATTTTGTGCATTTATAATAAAATAAATGATCCATTAATTATGCCGGAATTATTCAAATTTTGGGTTTAAATTTTTTTTAAATTTAACTACGGGAAAATCG
Organism: Aedes koreicus; assembly: GCA_024533555.2. Classification (NCBI taxonomy): domain Eukaryota; kingdom Metazoa; phylum Arthropoda; class Insecta; order Diptera; family Culicidae; genus Aedes; species Aedes koreicus. The sequence continues at coordinate 63,735 of JAHHFK020002365.1, read as the reverse complement.
ATCCCTGACTGTGCTACTACTCAAATTTATTAAAATGTCCGTTCCTTTATATATGAGGCTTAAATATTGCTGTAAAAGAAGGATCACTTTGGAGAAGATTTTTAATTTTCAGAAAGCTGACTTACTTTTGCGATCTCACGTTCTTTTGCGACCGCAACTGTGTCATTTGTTTCCAATAAATTTGGTAAAGAGCACTCGTGCACGTAAAGAACTACGGCAGCCCTATGTTTGCACCTTTAAAACTGAAGAAATGATCCATGAAAAATTGAAAATCGTTCTATAAAAAACGCATTCTTGACCCATAAGACTCTGGTGAAAACCCACAAAAAAATAAAATAGAAATGATCCGTTAAATTCATCAATTTGATCCATACTTTTAACAAAATTTAGCAATAAAATATCAAAAATTAATTGTTTTATATCAAGGGAAGACTTTATAAATATTTTGGATTTCCCATTAACACATTGCAAATGATACTTAAGAGGTTCAATATTTTTCCTTAAACTTGCAAAATTGATCCACAGAATGTAACATATGTGCGTATCATCTATTAATTATTGTAAATGTTCCATAAATAAATTGCCAGGGACCCCTGATAGTTTGTATAACAAATCATAGTCTTCAAAAAATGATTCATAACAAACCATCTTTGTGAACATAACATTATTTGATCTCCCCGCAACTGCGACACATGTTTGTCAAGAAATTTGGTAAAGAGCTCTCCTGCACATAAAGAACTTCAGGTCAAATTTATGACTTGATTGAACTGTTGTTTCAGAAAATTTGATTTAAATTATGCCGGGCAGACGCTTGCTGTCCAACTCGCTGTCGCTCGTCGGACCAAACTAAAGAAAACATCCTCTGTTTGCATTATTCCGGGCAAATGCTTGAATCAGCCGTTTGCCTGGAATCTAATCTACGCTATGTTAACACTTCGGATGTCGGAAACATCGACCGTTTAGTTCTTCAATCCTCAACACGGCTACGCAAAAACTCCGCAATCCTTCTTTAGCAGTAATACTATATCAGGATACCTGAAAGAACAGACATGTAACTAAATTTGAGTAGTAACGCAGTTGGAGATCAATTTTACAATCCTTAAGGATCAAACTTAAAAAAAAAGTGCGCCAACCTGGAAAAATGCAGGCATAATTTATGAGTCATACCATATGGTTTAGCGAACAAAACTGATTTACTATGTATCATTATTATAAGCTTATGGTTCATTATTCATCATTCTATGGATCATTGGCAATTTATTTATGGAAAATTTCAAATAATTTATGGAACATGCGAATATATTTTATTGCCCAAAGGTTACATTCTATGGATCAACTTTACAAGTTTAAGGAAAGTTCTGGAACCTTTTATGGATCATTTGCAATATGTTTATGGGTAATCCGTACACTTTTAACGACCATGCCCTAGATATAAAACGGTACATTTTTGATATTTTATTGCTAATTTTTTTATAAAGTATGGATCACATTGCTGTATTTTATGGATCATTTCATTTTTTTTATGGATATTCACAAGAGTCTTATGGGTCAAAAATGCCTTTTTCGTGGCACGATTTTGAATTTTTTATGGATCGTTTATTACTTTTTATATGCAAAAGTACGTTTGCCTTTGGTGGGACCAAGTTGGTGTTATTTATTATGAGCTGTTGAAACCAAACGAAACCATTACCGGGGAACGGTATCGAACTCAATTGATGCGATTGAGCCGAGCACTGCACGAAAAACGGCCACAATACGAGCACAGACACGAAAAAGTGATTCTTCAGCATGACAACGCTCGACCTCACGTTGCGAAACCCGCTGAAAACCTACTTGGAAACGCTGAGAAATGGGAAGTCCTACCCCACCCGCCATATTCTCCTGATATTGCACCGTCCGATTATTACTTGTTCCGTTCGATGGCACATGGTCTCACTGGTCAGCAATTCCACTCATATGATGACATCTCAAAATGGCTTGATTCTTGGATAGCATCAAAAGACGAACAGTTCTATCGAAATGGTATTCACGTTCTACCAGAAAGATGGGAAAAAGTCGTAGCTAGTGATGGGCAATACTTAGAATAGTTCGTTTGTAACCTTTGTTTCCAAAATAAAGTTCCTTTTTCACCAAAAAAACAGCGAAAACTTAGTTGCGCAGCTAATAAATTTCGGGAATGTAACGAAAAAATTAATAACTTAGCCACTTCTCCAAATTATATCTTTACATACAATTTTGACAGTAGATTAGCAAAACAAGACAACATTTAGAGGTAATTAATCACATTTGCTAAGCAACCACACTTGCCAGATCTTGCGGCACCTGATCCACCCACGTTACTCGCTACACTCCATATTTTCTTGCATTGGCCGCATTAGAAACAAACATCATATGTTCACCGAAGAAATAGGCATGCTCGTGGTTCATCCTATGCCACCACACACCGTTCTCTTGCACACCGCCAAAGATGGTCCTAACCCAAGTAACACCACATGTCATAAAATTTTCTGGAGAGTGCAACGATTCATTCATCTAAAGTGACATTTCTATGCGGCCGTTTTTGTTCTGATGGAAAAGTATTGAAATCATTCTCATTTTTTAGTGGACACCCGTTATTCATGTTAATAATACATGTTTTAAACCAAGCTCATGTTTTTTTTCTAACGTCAATACCTTAATTTCATACATGCATATAACCGAAAAAGCGCAACAATTGTGGTATTTTTGAACATCTTTTAGGTCATACCAGATGATTTGTAGAACATCCATAAGACAAATATTATGTTCTATGGATGCTTCCACCTGCATGTTTATAACATAATGATTTGTCAAAGCAAGCACGGTATGAACAAAGTAGAAAAAATATAAACAAGATGTTTTAATGGCGAAACGATATCGTAGCTAATGGTATTTTACGTGTTAAAGATGATTGTTTGTATCTTTTTCAAATAGCAAATTAAAAGTGCTTTACGCATGGGAGTTGTATCAAAATTGTATATGCGGCTCAAGGTTAGCAGTGAAACTTTCCGTTTTACCTTGCCTAATTTCATGCGCCATCGATTGGATTAAAAAACGTAGAAGGTACCCCGAATAAATCATTGAATTCTAGTGAGATTTCTTTATGGAATTCACATAAACCAACATGGCGATTTTCCAAGTCTACAGTCCTACAGTACAAGTCTACAGTACGGGTAAAAACATTAGTAAAACATTTGATTTTGAAATGTTCGTTTTTTCTTTTCTGCGTTTTTTGTTGTGAAATTGAACCGAGTAATGTCAGTATGAATGAAAATACAAATACAATTTTTCTATTATGTTGTACCTAGCTACATCTCAAAAGACTCCCCCACAAATTAAGCGTAACAATTTATAAAAAATACTAAACAATCTCCCAAACTGTTGCTTTATGTTACATTTGAATAAACCCCTATTCCCAATTTGGCTTCTATTTGAATCAGTGAGTGGCATTACAATCTTACATTTAGGTAGTGTTTTTTTTTATTCCAGTATTTGAACAAAACATATTTTCAGCCGTCACTGTATTGGATTCACAATCTATTCTGAATAATTTCACTATTGCATGAGGATGTTAAAAACATGTTAAAAATTCATCTTGAATGCAGCCTATCAACACACTTACAAACATCTAGCATACACACTATTTCCAAACAATCCAAAATGAAGTACGTTTGACTCAAATCAGTCAAAAGTATGGATACTCAAAAGTGATTAAAGATAGTTCGTAGTGGTAAGATGACAAACAGTCACCGATGTTTTCAAGAAGTAAAATTTAAGGTGATCGAACAAAAATAGAACAAAAATGTGTTTGCTGTTCTGGTCTTCTCTTTTCCACTCTATATTTAAATGTGACGAAAACCAGTGGGCATACAGCTTGAACAGAGCTACGGTCTAACGCATAGTATGGATCGTTCATCAGTCGACCTGACAGATCGACCGAACGGAATAAAAGGGAAGGATCAAACAAAAACAAATACCCGTGAACTGCAGTGAGAAAATTTGGTAATCTAAGTTAAAATTAATTTTCTATAAAATACGGTGAAATACGCAGCCTGAATTTTGTCAAATAGTGTAACAACCTAAATCAATTTCGAAGTTTGAATTAAATATCGTTGTGGGAGAGTACGAGAATCGAAGAAATTACTAATTGATTAGCCTATTTGGATTATACAAATTTAACTTAAACTAGTTGAACTATAATGTAAGTAAATTAATATCTAAACCTATACTTAATTGGAAAATAATCTAATTGGAAAATTAACTAAATTGTATACAGCCTACGAAAAATACGGAATCAATTTGTAAACCCTTGCCGAACCTCAGTAGCACGAGGACCTGGAAAGAAACTATCAAATGTAAGTCAATATTAAATGTAAATTGTATATCAAACTAATTAAATACATGAAATTACAGTTTGAGCTGCTATCACAAGCTGCTACAAGAAGGTGGTGCATTTTTCTAAAGGTAAATCCGAACATCCTCAAAATTTGATATCGGATCTAACCTCAAACACGATGGTCAAGGCTGGGAACTTTACGTTGACCCCTGCGGTGCGTGTTCGAAAACGTCGGAGATAAATGAAGACATGGTGGGATGTGATGCATGTGAAGCTTGGTTCCACTGCCGATGTGTGGGAACTTCACGAGAAGGCCTTGACGGCCAGGAAAAGTGGTTCTGCCAGTCGGACACTTGTAGGAAGGTGGAAGAAACGTACCATAGAAAGTTGGATGAAGCTAAGAAAGGAGCGAAGTCCAAGAAGGCGGTGGCAACGGATGACCAATCGGACAAGTCTAGCGTCAAATCTGATCGCCAGTCCGGTTCCACGATTGAGAAACGAATGAGAGCATTGGAAAAGGAGCATAAAGCCAAGGAAAAGGAGATGGAAAATGAGCGGATCCTAAGGGAAAAGCGTATAGAACTGGATCGGATCCTAAAGGAAAAACAGCGGAAATTGGAAAATGAACTAAGGGAGAAGGAAATGCAGCAAGAAAAGGAATTATTAGAGCAGGAACTTCGTGATGCGCAGGCTCATGCGGATCGTATGCAAAAGATGCGACAGTCGTATCAAAATGCGATTAAAGCCGTGAAGGCAATGTCAGTGAATCCAAACGACAAGGTGGAGAACGGCGACAAGGTGGAGGACGATGATGAAGTGTCTGATGAACAGAGCGATGAAGAGTCGGATGAAGAGCACGATGAAGATTCGGATGAGTCCGATGAATCGGATTACGAGTCGGAAGAATCACAGCCGCCGAAAGATAAGCTAAGAAAGAAGAAGAAGGTAACCCCACACGGGCTGGGGTCCCATGTGGCTGGTCCAACAAAAGCTCAGTTGGCAGCGCGAAATGGGATTTCTAGGAAGCTCCCTATTTTCACTGGCAAAGCCGAGGAATGGCCGCTGTTTGTCGGTACCTATGAAGCCTCTAATACTGCTTGTGGTTTCAACGACGTCGAGAATTTGGTCCGCTTACAAGATTGCTTGAAAGGCCCCGCCTTGGAGAGCGTACGAGGGCAATTGTTACTGCCGCAGTCAGTGCCAAAGGTGATGAGCAAACTTCGTCAACTCTATGGACGTCCGGAGCAGCTTTTACATTGTCACCTGGAGAAAGTGAAGCGATTGGATCCTCCAAGAGCAGACAAGCTGGAGACTTTTATCCCATTCGGAAACGAAGTGGAACAATTATGCGACCACCTCGAGGCTGCGGGCCTAAAGCAGCACTTGATCAATCCACTTTTGATTCAAGAACTGGTGGACAAACTACCTGCAGGTGATAAGCGAGGGTGGATTCGTTTTCGGAACAAGAAGAAAACAGTAACATTGAGGACATTTTCCGACTTCCTCTCCAAAATTGTGTTGGAGGCGTGCGAGGCCAACGTAAGCTTTGATTATAAATCAGAAAACAAGAATAAAAACTTGAATCAGCCTGGAAAGGGAAGGAGCCGGGAGAGAGGCGCCGTGTTCAACCACAGCACGTCCGAACACGCCGCAAGTGATCGAACAACCACCGACCAATTAAAGCCCTGCAAAATGTGCAAAAGGACGGACCATCGCCTCCGCTATTGCCAGGACTTCAAAGCGTTGAATTTTGAAAACCGTATGAAGATCGTGGAGAAGAGCAAACTATGCAAAATCTGCCTAAATGATCATGGTAACGCTCCATGTAAATTTAAAATCCGCTGCAACGTTGGTAACTGCCACGAACGCCACCATCCGTTACTCCATCCTTCCGGAAACACAGTGGTTATCAACACGCACATCCGCGTGTCAGGCTCCGTAATGTTCCGGATGGTTCCCGTAACGCTACACTGCGGGGAGAAGCACGAAACGACACTGGCCTTTCTGGATGAAGGGGCATCGATTACACTGATTGAACGTTCCCTGGCTGAGCAGATAGGAGCTGTAGGTGTAAAGCAACCGCTCACCATAAAATGGACCGGTGATGTTTCACGGGTTGAACTGAACTCTAGGAGGATGAACCTAAGGATCTCCGCTCTGGGAAAGGATGAAGCATACCAGCTCTCGTCTGTGCAGACCGTCGAAAAATTGCTTCTACCGAAACAGTCGCTGAACGCCGCTGAAATATCCGCAAGATATAGCCATCTTCGTGACTTGCCCGTCGTATCGTACTCGGATCAACATCCCGGATTGCTCATTGGACTTAACAATCTGCACACCATTGCGCCAATCGAAGCGAGGGTCCGGGGTATAGGAGAACCGATAGCTGTACGCTCTAAGCTCGGATGGTCGATCTATGGTCCGATGGCAGGACAAACAGGCGGTGAAACCATCATCGGTCACCACTGTGAAATTACCAACGAAGACATTTACAATCTACTGAAAGATCAATACTCCCTGGAGGAATCCACAGTGGCGGTAGTGCAAGAGACGAAAGACGAGAAGAGAGCTCGGGAAATTTTGGAACGAACAACGGTGCGCGTCGGTGATCATTTCGAGATTGGGCTCCTATGGATTACCGACGATTGTACGTTTCCTGACAGTTTTCCGATGGCTTGTCGGAGGTTGAAGCAGCTGGAGCAACGTCTGGCAAAGACCCCTGAATTGTACAAGAGGATTCGTCAACAAATCGAAGACTACGAACAAAAAGGGTATGCCCACCAAGCGACGTCGAAGGAGCTATCGGAAATCGATCCAGAGAAGCGGTGGTATCTTCCTCTAAATTTCGTCCAAAATCCAAAAAAACCTGAAAAAATTCGTCTCGTATGGGACGCTGCAGCAACGGTCAATGGAGTTTCTCTCAATAGTCAGTTGCTCAAAGGTCCCGATATGCTTACTCCGTTGATAGCTGTGTTGTGTCCTTTCCGTGAGCACCGCATTGCTTTCGGGGGAGACATCCGTGAGATGTACCACCAGATGAAAATACGCATGGCCGACAAGAGAGCGCAGCTATTTCTCTTCAGAAAGAATTCACATGATGAAAAACCGAGCGTGTACATTATGGATGTCGCTACGTTTGGGGCATCCTGCTCCCCATGCTCGGCACAATACGTGAAAAATCTTAACGCGACGGAATTTGCAAGGAAGTATCCAGATGCGGCGGCGGCGATAATCAAAAAACACTATGTCGACGACTATTACGATAGCACCGACACCATCGAAGAGGCGGTAAGTCGTGCTAAGGATGTGCGATTTATCCATTCCAAGGCGGGATTTGAGATCAGAAATTGGGTCTCGAACTCCGCTGAAGTACTGGAGAGTCTAGGAGAACAAAAAACGGTTCAAGCTGTTCACTTCAACGTCGATAAAGCAACAGAGAACGAGCGGGTTCTGGGAATCATCTGGAATCCACGTCATGATGTCTTTTCATTCGCCACCGATCATCGACCGGAGCTGAAACCGTTTTTCGACGGCACTCAACGACCCACAAAACGCTTAGTTCTGAGTTGCGTGATGGGTTTTTTTGACCCACTTGGACTGCTGGGTCCGTTCACGATTCACGGGAAAATGCTTGTTCAAGATTTGTGGCGGACAGGCTGCGGTTGGGACGATGAAGTAGATGAGGAGTCGTTGAAAAAGTGGACGCGGTGGACAGGACTGTTGACGCAGGTAGAAGCTATTCGTATTCCTCGTTGTTATCTTGGTGATTCGCATTCATCCGGCGTCGAATCTCTCCAGCTCCATATTTTCATGGATGCAAGTGAGCACGCATATGGATGCGCGGCTTATTTCAGAGTAGTAGTGGAGGGAGTCGTGAAGTGTGCTCTAGTAATGTCTCGCACGAAGGTAGCGCCATTAAAACGACAGTCAGTCCCACGTCTCGAATTAATGGCGGCAGTTCTGGGTTCGCGACTGCTACACACGGTCCAGTCCTATCATTCCCTCCCTGTCAGCAACAAATTTCTCTGGACAGATTCCCAAACGGTGCTTAGTTGGATTCGCTCAGATCAGCTCAAATATAAACAATTTGTGGCCTTCCGCATCGGCGAGATTCGAGAAAACACTAATATATCCGACTGGCGTTGGGTCCCAACAAAGGTAAACATCGCGGATGTCCTGACAAAATGGGGACAAGGTCCTCCATTGGAGTCGAACGGTCCGTGGTTCAAAGGTCCACGATTTCTTTTGGAGCCAGAGAACCGGTGGCCAGTAAGTGTACTGCCTGCCACTGATACCAGTGAAGAGATGCGCACTTGTGTACTGCATCACGAAGTGGCGTTTTCTGATAGTTTGGTCAACGTTGACTCGACAAATCGTTGGGTTCGTCTTCTTCGAAGCACTGCTGGAGTAATCCGGTTTATAGCGAACTGTCGAAGGAAAATGGTAGGTGAGCCTATCGTAGTGTCCAAGGCAAGCCCGAGTCAGGAACGTCTGCTGAAAGCAAAACCGAAGTCTATCCAGCAACCTTTGCAACAGGACGAATTACAAGCGGCCGAATGGATCCTGTGGAGGCAGGCTCAACACGACGGATTCCCTGAGGAGATAAGGATGCTAAAGAGGAATCTTGTCAGGACGCCGGAACAAACTTCAGGTCGAATCGAAAAGTCAAGTTGTATCTACAAGCTAAGTCCCGTGCTTGACACCGAAGGAGTTTTGCGTGTTGGAGGCAGGCTAGAGCAAGCGGAGTTCGCTACATTTGACGTGAAACATCCCATCATACTTCCTAAGGGACATGCGATAACGAATAAGCTGATATTGCACTATCATGAAAAGTTCGGCCACGCGAATCGTGAGACCGTATGTAATGAACTGCGGCAACGGTTCCACATCCCAAAACTACGATGGGCTATTCAACAAGCGGTGAAGACCTGCATGTGGTGTCGCGTCAAGCGCTGTCTGCCGCAAACTCCAATGATGGCACCGCTACCGGTACAACGGATTACGCCACAGCTTCGTCCCTTCAGTTCGGTGGGCGTAGATTATTCAGGACCAGTAGAAGTGTTGGTGAATCGACGGTGGGAGAAAAGATGGATAGCGCTGTTCACCTGTCTAGCGGTGCGAGCAGTGCATTTAGAAGTAGTGCACAGTTTGACCTCCCAGGCGTGTTTAATGGCGATTCGTAGATTTATCTGCAAACGAGGAGCTCCAGATGAAATATTCTCAGACAACGGTACGAATTTTAAAGGCACTTACAATGAGTTGGAGAGGATGAAGCAGATTGAACGAGATTGTGCAGAAAGCGTGACCAGTCCATCACTGAAGTGGAACTTCACTCCTCCAGGTACCCCACACATGGGTGGTATCTGGGAACGTATGGTGCGATCGGTAAAGGAAGCGTTGAAGGCCTTAGACGACGGTCGTAAACTCACAGATGAAATCCTGCTGACTTCGCTGTCAGAGGCGGAGGATATGATAAACACGCGTCCTTTGACCTATATGCCCCAGGATTCTGCAGAAGCTGCAGCGATAACCCCAAATCACTTTCTTCGTGGCTCTACCAAGGATGCGGACTTGGTTGTGGACGGCGACGTGGGCTTGGCAGAAGCTCTGCAGAATATGTACAAGCGCTCACAGTACCTGGCCGACCTAATGTGGCAGCGCTGGTGCAAAGAATATCTGCCGACAATCAACAAGCGGTCGAAGTGGATCGACGATCGGCGACCGCTACAGGTAGGAGACTTAGTGTTCCTCGTAGATGGCGGACGAAGGAAGAACTGGACGCGAGGGATCATCGAGGAGTTGTTCAACGGCAAAGATGGCAAAGTTCGGCAGGTGGGTGTTCGAACTTCCAAGGGTGTAGTGAAGCGAGCTGTTGCCAACTTGGCGGTTATCGAGATTCCTGGTAAATCCGGCACTTCCGAGGACAAGCCGGCACCGGAGTTACGGGCTGGGGTGTGACGAAAACCAGTGGGCATACAGCTTGAACAGAGCTACGGTCTAACGCATAGTATGGATCGTTCATCAGTCGACCTGACAGATCGACCGAACGGAATAAAAGGGAAGGATCAAACAAAAACAAATACCCGTGAACTGCAGTGAGAAAATTTGGTAATCTAAGTTAAAATTAATTTTCTATAAAATACGGTGAAATACGCAGCCTGAATTTTGTCAAATAGTGTAACAACCTAAATCAATTTCGAAGTTTGAATTAAATATCGTTGTGGTAAATTTATTTCTATGATTTATTTTGGAATTCAACTAAAAGTGCTACTTATTCTAGGGAGAGTACGAGAATCGAAGAAATTACTAATTGATTAGCCTATTTGGATTATACAAATTTAACTTAAACTAGTTGAACTATAATGTAAGTAAATTAATATCTAAACCTATACTTAATTGGAAAATAATCTAATTGGAAAATTAACTAAATTGTATACAGCCTACGAAAAATACGGAATCAATTTGTAAACCCTTGCCGAACCTCAGTAGCACGAGGACCTGGAAAGAAACTATCAAATGTAAGTCAATATTAAATGTAAATTGTATATCAAACTAATTAAATACATGAAATTACAGTTTGAGCTGCTATCACAAGCTGCTACAAGAAGGTGGTGCATTTTTCTAAAGGTAAATCCGAACACCGTTAAGTGTCCGTTAATGTTCATTCTTCAGTATGTGCAACCACTGGTTGGAGACGATGTAATTCTCTCTCTCTCTCTCTCTCTCTCTCTCTCTCTCTCTCTCTCTCTCTCTCTCTCTCTCAATCAACTCGCAAACCCCCAACCAAGATTTAAGGTATGCGGCGAATAGAAAACTGAAACTTTTTTAGCCGCCACTTGCTTTCAATTGACAAGAATTTGTATGTTAGATATATTCGAATCCAAACAGGCCTAAATTGGTCGTCCGAAACAGGACGAATTTTAAATGATCAATGTCAGGTCGATCTTCTTTGGACCTGTCGTAAATGCCAGTCACATCTTTACTAATATTGTGTGACAATTCATTAGTCCACAACACTAGCGTCATATTTGCCAGATAGTTGAAATCCATTATTTGCTAATTACTAGTAATTGGTCATGCCAATGTTACTTGTTAATGCATTTTCTACACACACTACGCTACAAATTCACCACTGGCTAAGTTAACCGACTGCATACCTAATGGCTGCCTAGCTAACGGTTGCCTAACCAATAGCGATTGAGCAATCAGCTATTTGACCAATGGTTACTCGCCTGAGCTTCTTCCAGAGTACTTGCCAGTTGCCACTTCAATTTTTTTTTTTTTTGGCTCGTTACCGCTCTGAGCTCCGGGGCTACCGAGCGAATGATGCATTTTGCAGGAAGGATGAAGCGCCCATTTTAAATCGTTCACTGCTGCATATTAAATCTCCCTTACCTACAGAAGTCTGTGATAGGAAAATACTTGGCATTTAGTAAAATTTTACTCTGCAAAATTAAATTATAAGACATCACCATATACATATTTGCGTTATTTTCGATAGTTTAATGTTCAAAAGTTTCAATAAGTTTAACTATTGGAATCGATGCAACGAAATATTTCCGAACAAAGACGTCAAAGTTGTCTATCTTCTTGAAGAAGTTCAGCTGTTTAGAAGCGCCTGAGTAAGATAATACGTAGTACAGCAATAAAAGATGAGCAATTAAATTTTGCAGCTAAAACATTGTTTCACTGACATTTTCATGATCGAGTCTGAATTACCATTGCACATTCTGGATTGTTTAAGGCATTCAGTCGAGAGAAGTGAATCAACGAAAGTGTACACGGCTCTTGAATGCAACAAACGGTTAAACGTAGTCTATGTCAACCCTGTGGTCGTGTCTTGTTCAGAATTCCATTGATTTTTTCAGCTGAAATTTGAACTTCCATTAATTTTGATTTAATACAGCCAGCCTATTATTATGTATGTGCCAATCGTTGATTGATAATGATTTTTATCAAATTTTTTGTAACTTGTAGCCATCAAACATAATTTTCATCGACATTATGATATTATATTATTATGTGATGGCTATAACCTCCTAAAACTTGTTTGACTTATAAAACTGGGATGACTGTATTTGGCACTTTTATTTATCCCCAGTCATCTATTCGGTTGTGTGAATTTTCTTCCACCCCTTAGTGGTTTCAAGGACAATTTTTGACGACGATGCAATTAATCTCACGCTAATTAGCAAAAGTTTAACCAATAAAACCCTATTGCGAGGGGTATATCACTTGCTTTCCATAAAAGTTCTACTCTTTTCCCAGTGGGGAAGCTCATCTCTTCCGGCATGGATTCGCTTGATCGCAATCCCTAAATTTGTGATGCCATTAAACTTGGGCTACTCGAACATTGACTGGTGCCGCATTGCTAAGCGTAGTAAAAATACGTCAAAACATTACTTTAGCAACCCGAACTCACCACGCGGTGTGCTAATGACTTGCTAAACAAACCTGGAACTCATTATCCCAGCGGAACATCATGAAAAAAAAAATGTTAATTCTTTATGGCACAGGTAGGTATCCTCCTACAGCGGGTAATTGGTTCAGCTTTCTATAGCCCTAATCGTACGGAAAAAAAAGTTGAGTACGCCTTCGCAATATGAATTAGGAAGCACATGATAATCTCATCCTTCATTGAACATGATGAGACTTTATCATTGCCAACGGGAATCGAACAAACCATTACGAGAGCTTTTTCTTTCATATTTACGATTGAAATGAGGTCTTGGCAAACAAGGGTAGGAAAAATGTTCTCAGTCGTACTATTTTCTTCAATTTCTCCGTAGTATTGGTCTCTCGTGTAGTTTGTTCCCTGAGCAGTGGTTGCTTAGCATATAGTGGAATCAAAAACGGAATGCTTCTGACAAGTATAAAAAAGATCCAATTTTCAATCTTTTCCTTGCGGTATGCACTACCAAATTGGAAAATGTTCAAATACGCGCTCTGACATCAGTGGATCGATATCTAATTTGGAAAAGAATTTCCTATCCACTTTCAAAAGCTGATTAATTTTTCCTTTTTGAAGAGTTTAGATTTGATCGAATAGACACGACAGCATCGTCTTTTCTAAGGAAAACACTTGTCAGTATCTTTCAATGACTTGCATTCGTTTCCGCTCGTCATATTTATCCAAGATCTGCAAAATCGCGGGGCAGATATCTTTCAACTATTTGGCTTCCATAGGGGAACTATAAGGCATACTCATTTAGATCCATTCGATAGATGGCTCATATTTTATGTCACTTCATAGTCTAATAGCCACTTGCCCGGGAACTTTTGTTAAATTATGAGATTTGAAATTTTAAGTGATTGGGTTTGGACTAAGTTCAAAACTGGTCACTTTCTCCGGAACATTTTTGGGTGTATCCATTTTAGTCCAGAACATTCAACATGGTTTTCAATTCTCATGTGAGTCATATGATTGGATGTGATTTCATTCCCGTGGGGTATTCGAGTGATATCCATGTCTGGATGAGGCCAATATGGTCTTAGATGCTCAATATGGCTTCCATTAAGGAAAATCAAATGAGTAATTCTCTATCAAATGAATAAACGACTGAACCTATCCTAGTTGGATGAAATTAGTTTTTCACTTCATCAATAAAAAAAACTTTTTTAGCTCAATACTAATTTTGGAAAGGGCGCATGTGTTTTCATATGTGTAATCTTCAAAATATCATAACTCGAAAACTGTTGGTTGTAGTGAAATTTTATCTGAAAAGAAGTTGTACATAGACAAAACCCGTCGAAAAATGAAAGTTCCTTTGAGGGAATACAAAAACGCCGTAGACAATGGAAGAGTAACCGAGTCAAGTGTGGCATGCAATAGACTGGGATCACGCAAAATTGAAAAAAATAGGATCAGGAAAATTCCTATTTGAATGCATGGGAATTAATGTTCATTGCCACAACTGAGCAGCCACTGATGAATGGGGGAGGTAGCTCATCAAACCTTCCTGTCCGCTTCTTAGCATTTTGCTATGAGGTACCAGGTGGCTACACACCGATTGCCTGCATATCTGCCAAATTTGGAAGACGTCTGCATTGAGTCATCTCAAATAATAATATTCCGCCCACTATATCACATAACCTAGCGATTGGTTGAGCGGATTCGAGATAATGATGGGGATTTGGCTATAGGACCAAGTCTCCCCCGGTTGGGGAAAAACCGATGAGTACGGTATGAGTGTACCACTATCCCATTTTATTAGTGGCTCCTTGCTTTTGGTATAAATCGATTAAAATCAGAAATCGGTACTAATATTAAAATATTTTACTTGAACCTTTCAGTATACTTTTTGGTAAACGATAAACGATAAACGAACCCTGCTGCAACCCAATCCTGTTACCCTACATCCTAGTGGTTTCTTATGGAAGTGCAGAGGTGTTCTCGGCTTCGAACAAAACGAGTGTCACGCCAACACATTCTTAGCCTTTCCTTATTTGTCCCGCGTTAGGGTGAGGCCAGTGCCGGTATTGCCTTAGTTTGGGATAACCAGTTTTTACACATTGAGGATGTATATTAGTCCCTAGCATTATCTGTTGGTTCTCTGAGTAAGAACAGCTGTTCTGGAAATAACGCAGTAGCAACCTCAGGCGGTTAATCATGCTCATGCTCGTGCTCACAACTGAGCAGTCGCTGATGAATGAAAATACCATCGTCCCTTTCCAACTTGACAGGAAAATAAAACGACTCTTTCCATTTATGATGCGCACTATATTTGGTATGAAGCTGTGTTTGTTCCCTTTGTGTAATCAGTTGGACATCGTTCTGTAGATGGGCTGTATCCAGCCTCATACAGTATGTCAAAAAAGTTTACCCACTCCATAATATCACGTTTAAGTACAGTTTTTTAATCTATTGTATTATGTACTTTATATTTTCTATTAATTACGTAACGTTTTACGCTAGCATTCTCCAGGTTTATGGGATACTAGATAAAAATAAATATTACAGAAAAAATAACCAAATTTTCTGTAATTTAAATTTAGCGTGTATGTTCAACTACCTGTCATTTTATCAATTTTATCCAATACAATTCTAGCATAGCATAGCATAGCATAGCTTAGCATTTTCCGACCCTACACAAGCCTGGGTTGGCTGTTGTAGAGACGATGGAAGCGCCAGAAGAGCTGCCTTGGGTGTGACAGGCTCTTCAACCATCGATCCTTTGCACACCTGGATAGGTCTATATGATTAGGGAGGGATGTTTTGAATAGATGTCTACTCAAGAAGATGCTGAGAACTCTGCTAACCTCACAGACATCTACAGTTGGAAGTTGGATGGGATTGTGCGAGAAGCTTTCCTTGGCGAGAAAGGTTGTATATAGGTCGTTGGGAGTGACGAAGCTAAGAAAGTTAATGAACTCTTTGTTGTCCGCTTTTCTGGGCTGGAACACACGCGATTCCTACTTGTATCCACGCTCTTCTTGCGTGAAACCTTGTCTGTCGGTTGGTAGTGTTGGTAGTTGTTAGTTGGTAGTTGGTTAGTGTTCACATAACTCTTGTCCTAGCCTTTTATGGCTTATGATTGTAGCGGCATTACTTGAGAAAGAGAAGAAGGATGCCACCCCACTACACGCACACACGCGTGCGCTCGCACACACACCGTTGATATGAAAACGGTCGAACACGATACCTGATAATTCTCGGTAGTAAATAATGCAAAGAATGCAAACATTTTTGGCGCCGATACCATGGGACCACGTTCCTACGAACAACTGGTACTGGTGCCATCACCGCAGGCAAGGATCGGTTGCGTTTAACACAGTGTCATCTGGCGTTCCTTCTTGTCCTGTGACTCTGCACCTGTCGAGGCCACCGTCGTTTTCGGTGAGCCACCCGAAACACGAACCATTACTCTGACCCGAAATCACAGCCGACTATCCAATAGAAAATAGCTATATAATCCAGGTTTGAGGCCTTAAAACCTGTTCAGTTTATACACAGCTACTTGTAAGGTATGCTGGATGGTGCAGCGCGAAAGTGCAAACCAAACGTTAGCACACGCAACGAAACACTAAGACACGGTTTTATAGCGTTCGCATCTTTCACACCGCGTGGCCACTTCCTATCATATCCAATCCCTGAAAAAATGGTTGCCAATAAACATTACACCTATAAACTTTAAAAACAGCTTTAAATTAATTGGAGAAATGACAGCTTCTGCTCATCGAAACCATTTGTATAAGCGCACATTCACAGCTTCCACATTTGATTTTGAGGCCCGGGGGGGTGGGCGTCTGGTGGTATGGATTATTTTTTTTGCGACTTGTCCGTGGGTGAGACATCCAAAAGTTATCGTCAGGTTTCGCTATTGATCCTCCTTGCTGATTGAGGTGTACTACAAAACATTTTTGTTGGCTGTTCCACTGGCTCAAAAGCATCTTTGACACGTGTACTCTGTACGGAGTGATGCGAGTCCTGAATTGGAAATGGCGTGGAATCGGTGAGAGCACAGCAGGAGACAATTTGTTGGATTTCTTGCTTCAGCAGTTTTTGTAGCTATGGTAAGTGCACGACTGTTGCAGATTTCCATCGGCGCTCACAAAGGCCGATTAAAAACTAATACTAGCAAAAACAAAAAGGATCACCGGTGGAGATGGTCTAAGCGTCATTCAAGCGTCGCGCTGCGGTATGAGATTCGATAACGGCGTCAGAACTGGAACGTTGACCGTGACGGATGCGAATATGATTGTTTTCGTTTAACATAACTTTTAAAATCCAATATGGCCACCATTTAGTTTAAAAAGGGTGGCCATTGGTTCTAAACTGTCAGAGAAATATTAAACAATATGGTACAGGGACGATGCGTATAAGCTGAAAAATAAGGTTTGACCGCGTTTTGAAATTCAAAATGGCCACCATCGGTGTAAGATATATTCCATATTTGATAATATGGGCAACTATGGGATGGCGATAGTGTGAAGATGCCTGTACGTGATATCCGAAGTCATTTTGACCTGTCAAATATCAACAGTCGGTCAGAAATTACACAACATAGTTGTAATCAGCACACGGATGATGTCTCAAAGCTAAAAATATAGGTTTAATACCTGTAGTGCATGACCTTAATGCACTATGATGCTATATGAGCATGTCTTATTTGTATAACAGTAAGCAACTCGACATACGACAGTCGACATCGCAACGGCGACAACACTACTGGTAACACAGTAGTTGGACAGCACAATTCGGCCCCTTTCGTGTCCATAACTTGGAAGAGGTAAGACGTGCGCTTTCATCTCGGCGGATCCGGGCTTTGGCTGATTTCCCTAATGGCGACAGAGCGCACATTTGGCGATCCTGCCAGGAGTTTTCTTTATATTTTCATTGCCTGAGCTTCTAGCCCAGGCGCTAGCTCATCGCACTGTCAGCTTTTACAGTGGATAACAACATAGTTAAAATACTGTATAGACAATTTATTGTTACGAAATTTCTTCAAAAGATCACCGCCGGGAAATCAGTCATGGTCACGGATCTCCATTTTCTTTGTCTTCACCTATATACTCGACTCTATTAATTTATATATGCTGAATATTTGTATCGGAAAGTACAAAGTTTGTAATCGAGGCGAGTAATTTTAAGTTTAGTTATTACATCGAGTGTCTCGAGCGGTAATGCAGGTTGCTTCATTAAATTAGTTTAATAAGGCACGGAAAACTGCATAATTTAACAAAAGCAGAAACTTTCGAGGAGTTGTGACGGAAATAAGTGTTTTAGCTGAACGGGACGTCCGCAGTGTTTGAGCGGAACGGGACCCATAGTCTCCCTTGTTATGCTACAGAAACGTGAAATTCTACCGATAAGTTTTTTAACAACTGTTCTGGCCTTACAGCGTTAGATTTGTTTTCTTTTTCTTTATCGCATCGATTTTATCATACTCCTACTTTGTACTTTTCAATAGTATACGCTTTTGATGACAATATTTTGCCCATAACAAAGATAAAGCCTTTATTATAGCGTTATACATTGCAGTCTTGATCGAGATTTCTCAAAATGACAAGCAATGGCAAATACGTACGTGCTACAGTCGGTTACGATCCGGAAAAAAGTGACGGGGACATCAACCAAGCTTGTTCAACTGTGCAAAACATCGAAAACGCCTATTGCTCCAGTGAGCGGTATGAAGAATCTGAATCCGAGGTCGAACCGGACAGTGAATCAATAAACGTGCAGCAGAAAGGTGATAAAAACGAACACACTCCAGGAGATGCAGGAAATTCAGATGAACCCAGCGCTGAGCCCAGTACGAGCGATCGCCTACAAAAGATTGAACACATGTTGGTCGACCTATCGAGAGCAATGAACTCCTTCCAAACAATGGTCTCAACCAGGGACAATGGCAATACATGGGGTGCATCGCTCGCCGTAACTTCCTTGCCCTGAACATCATCATCCAACATCCGTTGGGACAATATCAAATCATTTCCTAGCGGAATCTCCGCTAATAAAATGTGGGAGGAGTGGAACCGCTAAATCGAAAATTTCGAGATAGCGGCTACCCTCAACAATGGAAATGATCCAGTACGAAGATGTCAACTCCTGTTCCTATCCGTAGGAGAAGAGCTACAAGGTGTTATAAGAGCGGCAAAACTAAGACCTAGCCTGACGGATGCGAGCTGCTACCATACTTTCGTAAACAACGTCAAATCCTATCTTCAGTCAATGATCGAGTGGCCGAGCTCGAGGCATTCTCGAATATGAGACAAGAGAAAAACGAAACCGCAATATCCTATCATGCACGGCTGATGGGAAAGTTCGATTGTGTGAATATAGCCCAGCCGATCAGGACCGATTCGTGCGATCCCAATTCCTCAAGAGGCTACAAGGAGCTGGCGAAGGCTGCTAGAACGTACGGCTACGATACTATGTTTGTAGTACAGGCCGCAACACGCGACGAAGCATTCGAATCCGAAAGAACAGTTCCAGACCATCCGGAAGTGTATGCCATCAATCGTCCAAGCCTAAACCGTAGGCTACAGTACGACAGAAAACGTTCAAGTCATGATTATGAAGAAAGGTCAGCACCACGTCGGCAACTTTCAAGACATGATTATAAAGAAAGGAGGTCAGCACCGATCCGACAACACGAATATCAGCAAGCACACCGGGGAGAGCAACACCAGCAAGTATACCAGCGGCAAGGATTACAGGACCGAGGACGTCGCACTCGATGCCCGAGGTGTAATCGTTATCCTCATAAGAATTACCCGTGCCCAGCTCTCCAGAAACGATGTAATAATTGTGGAGTCCTCGGACACTATGCAGCGACGTGTCGTAAATATCAGGTGCAACAGATTCGAGCAAAACGCGAAAACTCCCCAGAGGAATATTCCAAACAGAGTGAACAGGTATAAAACGTTCTGATTTCCTTTTTTGAAATAGGGTAACGGGATGTAATGTCAGCCTAGCTCCTTCATTCAGCCTATGTACCAAAAATGTCATTAATTCGCCGATAATCAACAAAATTATATTCCTATCAGGACAACCGATTTATTTCAAATTAGTTGAGACATTATTAATCAACTAATAGCTGCTCACTTCCGCGTAATTTTCGATTTCCGCAACTTTTAAGACAGTATGACTTTACTGGTTAAGCTGAACAGATTATCTACACGATCTTCGAATGATCTTAATTTGCAGAAATTGAACCTATAAACCGAATAATACAGCCAAGATGTGCAGAAAATAGTCACACGTTATAAACTAACCGGTCACATAGGTAAAATAACAATGATTTAACAAGAAAACCATAGACCCAATGTTAGGAACACATTTTTTTCCACGTTCCCAACTATGGCCTGTTATATGGAAAGCGTAGAAAAATTTTGTTATTGGTAAAATTTACAATAAAAATGTCTGAGTTTCGGTTGAAAGTTTTCCATATGGGTCATCTTAACACAAACTAAAGGAACAAAATCTGTGTAGAGTGAATTATAATGTTTTGATTATCAAATGGTCGCTAAATCATATGTGAAAATCACTGAAGTGTTTCTTAGCAGTTTTAGTATAGTTTGATTTAGGAAATTGTTTGTTGTTTAGAGCGAATACAACTGGAAACGCATTGCATCAGAAAAACAGAAAAAAAATCGTACGAAGACAACATTTAATAACAAATCTGTCGAATGGGACGAAGTTGCATCCATGAATAGACCCAATTTGGCGCTTATAGACCTACATTACATCCATATCCCTCGAAAGTTCCTGACTTTATAAAATGAGTTGTGTAACTTTTCGTGATACATACTACCAAATGGCATATTGAACATATCTAAGCAAGTGTATAACTAGTTAAATATCGCTTCCAGCTCAAATACGTTATGAGTTATAGTAAAAAATGTAATCGATTGTTGCATATTAGGCTGAGTCAAGGGACACATACCCTATACATAATTTCGTTGAATTGAAACTTTAGTCCTTTTAAATACATCCTTCATTGTAGTTCGTCAACGCCCTATCTCTTGAAGACGTACTTGTCACTTGCTCCCTAGGAACTTCAACGAACATTAGCTTTTTAATTGATTCTGGAGCAGACGTGAACGTGATCGGTGGAGAAGATTGGATCCGACTAGAAAGAAACCTCAAATCAGGATTAGTTAAACTTAAATTTATCAAAAACCTTGGCACAAAGGGCTTGCATGGATATGGTTAAGAGTCCCCTATGATAATCGAACGCGTATTTGAAACACATATCAGCGTCATGGGTTCAAAAATGCCAGGCATAACTGCATTGTTCTACGTCATCCAAAAAGGACGAAGATCACTCATCGGTCGATCTACGGCTAACGATATGGGTCTATTGCAAGTGGGAAAGACTATTAGTAACCTAGAAACCACGTCAAAACCGAAAGAATTTCCTAAAATGCCCGGCGTAAAGGTAAATTTCAGCGTAGACAGAACAATATTGCCTGTAAAAAAACGTCTACTTTATCGGGGAATTATCGAGAAAGTTACGTGGGCCCCAAATTGGATAACCGGAATGTCAGCGAAGGGGAAAGATGACTTCCGTGTAGTAGTCAACATGGGGGCCCCCAATAAGGCAATTAATCGAGAATACTTTTGCCTCCCCCTTTTGGATGAGATGAAGGTAAAACTCTACGGCGCAAAATACTTTGCAAAACTTGATCTAAGCAATGCTTTTTACCACCTGGAACTAAGCAATGAATCCCGGGACCTAACCACGTTCCTTACCTAAAACGGTATGATTAATGTTTGGGGTGAATTGCGCCCCTGAAAATTTTCAGCGCGAAATGTGTCGTATACTGGCGAGCGAAAAGAAGATCATTGTATACATTGACGATGTTCTAATCTTTGCGGAAACTCTGGAAGAGCTGCAGGAAACAGTGAAGCGAGTCCTAGAAATATTCAAGATTAATAATCTTACTCTAAATACCAGCAAATGCGAGTTTGATAGAACAAACATTAAGTTCCTAGGACACCATGTTGATCGGGATGGCTTTCACGTCGACAGAGAGAAAATTAAAAGCATCCAGAACTTCAGAGAGCCTATGACTGTCTCGGAGCTCCGAAGTTTCCTTGGGCTGGCTTCTTTCATCAGTCCGCATGTGAAAAACTTCGCCGAAATTACTAGCCCACTATGGGCAGTTGTCACTTCAAAAACCTGGTGCTGGGGCCGTGAGCAAAGCCAAGCTTTTCAACGCGTAAGGGATCAAATTGTACAATGCTGCACGACGCTCGGATTCTTCTCTGAAGGCGACAGAACGGTACTTTATACAGATGCATCGCTCATCGCCTTAGGAGCGGTGCTAATACAAGAGGATGAACACGGATCATCGAGAATTATCAGCTTCGCATCAAAATCTCTTACGCTAACTGAAAGAAATTATGCGCAAAACCAACGGGAAGCACTGGCGGCAGTTTGGGCTGTGAAGCACTATTCATATTTCCTTCTAGGAAGGAAATTCACCCTTCGCACAGACGCACAGGGAGTGAGCTTTATTCTGAATCGATCACGCGAGGAATCGAAAAGGGCTCTAACGCAAGCAGACGGATGGGCGTTGAGACTTAGCCCATACAGGTAAAACGTTATATTCACTTGATAAATCATTCTGTAGCTTATTTCATCTGGGTCAAACAGGTACGACGTCGAATATATCAGAGGAGCCGAAAACATTGCTGACCCACCATCTCGTCTATACGAAGGCGACGACATTGCTTTTGATGACGACACAAGCCCTTGGGAAATCGCCACTTTGGAAGCAAACGCCGTTGGGTTCCTAACGGAAAGTGAAATCAAGTCAGCCACTTCCGAAGATCATGATCTGCAGGGAGTTATGAACTCTCTCCGTTCAAACCGATGGTCAGATAATTTGCGAAAGTACCAACTAATAAAAAGTGACCTGTCTATGCGGGATGGTTTGCTAGTTAAAACAGGGTGCGTGGTTGTACCGGAGGCACTACGAAAGAGAACACTGGCAATAGCCCATGAAGGTCACCCGTCAGCCGCCAAACTAAAGAGCATTCTAAGGCAGCGTGTATGGTGGCCCGGTATGTCCACAGACGCACAACACTGGGTAGTTTCACACGTGGGTGAAACGTGTGCTGTCAACGGCAAACCCGAATGACCGCCCCCAATGCAGCGCAAATTTGCGCCAAGTACTGTCTGGGAAACAATTGAGCTTGACTTCAATGGGCCATACGTCAGATTCAGTGGTATTTCGATTTTGGTAATCATTGACTATAGGTCCAGATACCTAATCGCACACCCTGTAAAGTTAACGTGTTTTGAACACACGCGAAAGGTATTAGAGCAAATTTTTGACCGGGAGGGCATTCCGAAATTCATCAAACCGACAACGGTCCACCATTGAGCTACGTACCGCGGTGCATGCGCACAATGCAGCTACGCATAGCGTGACGAAATTTCCTCCAGAGGAAGTATTGTCGGGCCGCAAGATCAAGAGAGGACTCCCGTTAATGGATTTTAGAAAGGTGTCCATTGATGATAAGCTTCTCAATGACCGAGACCGAGAAATAAAAATATTGGGTAAAGTGATGCCTGGGACAGACATAGAACGTACAGCGTTATACTCCTTTAGTCTAGTACGTGTTTTTCTGTACCGGATTAAAGTATATGACAGTTCGTACAACGGTCAGCGTTGTATGTCTGTCATAAGTATGAGAGAAGATAAACGAAGGGGCGCCCGTCAATGCCGGGTGAAGCCCGGGGACAAGGTCATAGTAGAGCGTACGAACCGCGTGAAAGGCGAGTCGCGCTTTTCTCCATTGCAATACACAGTAATTGATGAAAGAAACGGCAGCCTCACTATAAGTGGAGAAGACGGTCATATAATGAAGCAAGACTGGAGGAAGTCAGAGAATCGTGATTACCAAATTGCAGACGATCGGGTAAAACAACGTACACCGGTGAATGATGCTGATCCAAAACCTCGAATCGTACAGAGCACTCGAGATAAGAAAGTTCCCTCATACCTACAGGATTACGTGCGATCGGTTGATTCGAGAGATGAGTAAAATACTAAAAATAAACATTAGTTAAACATTTAAGCTGAATATACAATACTTCACCACATGAATAAATTTATCACCGTTAAACGCATCACATTTATCACAAAATCTTCGGAGCCCGTCTGGTATCGAATTCGTTTATGAACCTAGGTTAGAACTAGAGTTCCGTAGAGTAGGGACTCTAGTTGGAACTAGCTCCAACCTGCGATTCCCGAACTTATTTTCAGTGCATACCTCAATCCGATTCGAGTTACAAATAAAACCGTACATTCTAACGTTTGACACACAATGAGCCGACCCAATTTCGAAACCCGATCCAGTTTGGAACTGGATCAAAACGAATTCGCTATAAAATTCCGGTTCAGCTGATTTAAAGGAGACGTCAAATGTCATGCAACGCGCATGGAACTGAACTTGTCGTAGTACAGTAAAGGAAAACAAACTCGGATAGGTAATAAAATTGTCTCGGGAATAGCTGAATACTCTCAGAAATTGACCAAACCTATACAAACCAACTTTTTTATTATCTGTCTCTTAATGTGTGTTTAAAATGTAGTTTTTTTATTTTTTTTTTTTATATTTTTTTCTGTGGGTCTTACTAATAGAGTAGACCTTGTGCATAAACGAAGCGGGGGGGGTCTGCGGGGCACGCGGGGGGGTTTGTTTTTTTTTTTATCTGAGCGTAGAGGTTGCTAAATTAACAGAATAATGATTCGTTTTTGCTCAACGTAAACAATCCCGAATAAAAAAATCTCATAGATTGACAATTGAATGTATTGTAACCATACAATAGAATCTATAGTATGTACAATTAATATTATTGTTCACAACGATAAGATGACAATAGGAGTTATTGTTACCACAATAGAATCTAATGGAAACTGAGACATCGACAATAGAAAAGAGAGGTTTTTTATGTATCTTAACTATAGAAAAAAATCATTATTATCCGAACAAATTTGAATCAATTACTATTATTTTCTTTCTTGCTGTTTGGATTTTTTTCCTTTTTCTTTTTCTTCCTCCTTTATTATATTTTTTTTTTTTTTTTTTTTTTTTTTTGTTATGTTTTTTTTTTTCTTGATTACCTTTTATATTCCCTTTCCCTATAAAAACATAACAAATAAGTTCTAGTTGCCATTTGGGATTTTTTATCATTTTTTCGCTCCCCCATTTTTTTTGTTGAAGAGGGGTGATGTAAGGCATGACCTTAATGCACTATGATGCTATATGAGCATGTCTTATTTGTATAACAGTAAGCAACTCGACATACGACAATCGACATCGCAACGGCGACAACACTACTGGCAACACAGTAGTTGGACAGCACAATTCGGCCCCTTTCGTGTCCATAACTTGGAAGAGGTAAGATGTGCGCTTTCATCTCGGCGGATCCGGGCTTTGGCTGATTTCCCTAATGGCGGCAGAGCGCACAAATACCATTTTGAAATTGGAGAAGGCTGCCATGAGTGTTAGATTGAGTTGCTTGTTATGTTGTGAGGGTACTAACAATCGATATTTGGTCATTGGTTCTGAAAAATGGGTCAAATGTTACACAATATGGCTTTTCTCAGCACAGCGACGATGCGTAGAAGCTTTAAATTGATGTTAGACCCCATTTTGAAATCCAAGATCCAGTTTTCTTCCCTGGCGAAAAGGCCTGTTTTGGATTTGAACCAAAATCAGAAATCAATATCTAAAATTACTTAAAATATCTTTTGCTGTGCTGTATCCCTGCAATCGACAGATAAACTGTCTTTCCCCTTTGGATCGTTGGCACTGAGTTTTAGAGTTTTTTTTTTCAATTTGGTTATGAATTTTCGTAAGTCAACATTAAATTCTTTTCTGTTTGATTTTATTTTTAAGAAAAACATCGCTCTTACTATAACCCACGTGCTAGGCTTTTTCTATCATTGAACTTCGTTGGAGTTCCTAGGCGCAAATTTGATTCAAACATCATTGAATTTGAAAAATGCAACAAATTTACATATTTTTACTAGCTTGAATATGTGTCTGTGATTGAAATTTGTGTTTGATGTCAGAGAAAGGCTTTTCTGAAAAAGCATTCCAGGGAGATAGACCATATTTCGTGCACTACGTACTCCGAAACATTCGCTATTTCCAAAAAACGTTTGTCAAAACAATCCGCTACTGCCTCTTAACAGATTCCAGGATGCATGCGTTTCTTTATTTTTGTGGAAGAATCCTATCTTTTCATATCATACGTCGTCAATATATCATATCGGCTGAAAAGTTCCCAGTCTGTCCTCGCTGTCAAAATGTCACGACATTGCGACGATTAGTTCTGAAGCTACAGTGGTTTTAGTCACGTTGTTTATTTGATTTTCAAGGCAATGGATATAAATAGTGTTACGCGTGTTAATTAAATATTGTTTTTTGATGGGAAAAACACCATTGAATCAAAAACGTTGTATTGTAACAACAACGCATTGGTGATGCGCCACGGTATGGTATAAGAGGTGGTCATAACGGAAAACATTAAAAAAGTCCACAAAGTCGTTTTGATAAGGGCCTGTTCATAAAGCACGTAGACTCATTTTTAAAATATCAGACCACCCCCCCCATCCCCCCTCGTAGACTTATATCCATACATTTTTTTGAAATTTTGTATGGAGCGAAGACTTTGGTCCAAAAAAAACCCTCCCCCCAAAACAGTTTACGTGGTTTATGAATAGCCCCCCAAACCGTAAAGTGAAGTTTGCAGAAGATAGTTGACACTTTAAAGATATCAAAGGAGCGCGTGAGCTTTATTTTGCATGGTAATTTGTCCATGAGAAAGCTGTTTTCTAAATGGGTGCCGCGTTTGCTCACAGTGGACCAAAAACCACAACGAGTCGATGATTTCGAGTCCTGTTTGAATGTGACGATGGACGAAATATAGATGCAGCAGCTGAGTGGAGAACAGCTGGTGAACCTCGCACAAAGCGGCCAGAATATCAACAATCAGCTGGAAAAGTTATGGCGTCCGTTTTTTGGGATACTCAAAGAAATGAACAAAGAAATCTCAAAAAATCGTCCCCATATGCAGAAGAAAACAGTGCTTTTCCACCAAGACAACGCACCGTGTCACAAGTCGAACGCTTCTCTGGCTAAATTGGACGAATTACTTTTTGAGTTGCTTCCGCCCTCACCGTATTCGCCAAATTTGGCGAACTACTACCTGATCGCAGACCCAAAAAAATGCTCGCTGGAAAGAGATATTGCTCGAATCAAGAGGTAAATAATCGACAAAACAAACGCCTATTTTGAGGCCAAAAATAAATCGGTCTACAAGAAGGGTTAGAGAAACGCTCCAGTGTTAGAGAAACGCTGGAGTCAGTATATCACTCTTGAAGGAAACTATATTGAAGAATAAAGTCAAATTTTACAATACAAAAATTGAATCCTGGTGAGTGTGAGCTTTTTAGTGGAACACCAGTAACTAGAAAATGAGAAAGATTTCCATTTAATTCTAACTACCTTTATTGTTTATCTTGACAGATACGCCTATTTCGTCTACAATGTGCAGAGTTCTTTAAAAAAAAATGTTTTTATCGTAAAACCGTGAACTTTTCAGCCGATGTGTTACTGACCAAGAGTTACTCATATTCTCACAGTAGCAATCCATATTTATCATTAAAATGTCGGAGATATGATCTCATGTGTCTCAATGAATAAGCGTATAAATGAAAACTCTTTGTTCAACATTTGTTTCTTCATACGAAGTTTGTCGATGTACCTATCGTTCAATAAATAGTCGGTCAGTTACCGGAAAAGGTGTCTTATAGACTGTTCCAGAAAGTATAAGAACACTTTCAAAATAAAAGTCATGTTTTTTAGTTTTAATAATTTTATTTGGCAAATCATATTTGTATTTGTGTTTTATATGATATTTTACTCTCGTCTTATCAAAATATTTAATCATAGCCAAGACTCCTAACGTTTCCTCGAACATGACCCATTAGCTTCTGCACAGTGGTACTTCCCACCATTTTGACCACTTTTGGCCAATCTTTTTTAAATTTAAGGATGTAGTCCGCTGGTTTTATGAATTTTCGAAGCTTTGCTTTGGTTAAAGCCCAAAAAATCTGGATTGGCTGTTCCTCCGGGCAGTTCTCCGTTGTGATGTACGGACTAGATGTTTTACCACACTCGCATATTGCCTGCCAAACCATAGCCTTCTTACCGAATTTTTCGGTAAAAATTGCCTTCTCCGTTTCAGGGATGTCTTTGTTTTCGCTTACAGTATAGAATTATGGTCCGGGAAGCGTTTTGTAATCTAGTTTCACATACGTTTCATCGTCCATTATTATACACCCAGAATTTCTACACAATAACGAATCGTAGAGTTTGCGGGCCCGCCTTTCTTCCAAGTCCAAGTCTTTCTTTGGCACGCATGACGTTACTCGACGAGGTCCCTAGTTTTTTCGCAACATCCCGAACGGAAGTCGCTGGTTTTCGCTTGTAGGCAACCCTGATCTTTTTATTGATATCTGACTAACAGGACCGGATTTCCGACCACTCTTCGGCGCATCTTCAAACGTACACTGTTCTCTATATTTTCGAATAGATTACACCCTCTTCTTTGGCCAATTTTCTCAAGGAGAGTCCGCTCACAGTGCACCATTTGTACACGATACTTTTTCGTTGTTCCGGAGTAAGACCGTGCATTTTGATAGGTAACACAAAACTGAGCACTTTTTTGATACTATGTCATTCAGAAATGCGCACACAAAAGCACGCAGCCAAAACATGTTGAAATATTTCATTATATTCAAAGTTATCGTTAAAATAAGGTGTGCTTATACTTTCTGGAACAGTCGTTAATAACTATGTGTAGCGGATTATAAGGTCGTATAATAGGAAACAACTGCTGAAATTTTGTCATTACAGAACAAACATGATTCTCAGTAAACCAAGCACACCGCCACACGACTGAATCTGCAATATCGCTCTTATCAATATGCATACAGAATCCATATTTTTATTTTTATAATTAACTACGGTAGCCTTCAGTTTTCACATTTCAAGTTGAAGAATTATCAATAAAAATTGAGAATCATTTCATGAAAAATGTATGGCTTTTAAAAGTCCAGTGAAAATCCATAAAAAAATGTAAATGATCCAAAAAAATCACCAATGTAATCCCTGCTTGATCCATAATATTATATGATGTAATCATAAACATATTTGAAAACTAGAAAAATTTAAACTTACACTTCAGTTGTTAACTTTTTTAAATAAAATAAAAAATGAAACACTTTTTCAAACTATCCCTAGTAAACGCGAGCAAATTCCTTTAAATTCCAACAGGAAAAGCATATCCTTTGACAGAAACGCTTAGCATCATATTTTTGACAGATAGGCCTTAGTCGAAGATAAAAGGCTCAAACAAAGAGAGTGGAAGATAAATGGCTCAGAAAACGAATAGGAGCCAAACTTTCATAAAGAAGCCGACAGTACTAAGCCAGCTCTGAGTTCGATAGTGCTGCTGTCTAAGTGGGATTGTTTGTTCATATCGTACAGTTTTGGACCAAACGGTTTCAAATTTTTATGAAATTTTGTTCACGCATAGAGTTTATGGATATGCGGCGAAAAAAAATTAAAAATAATCAGAGTTGCCACTTTTTTCAGAAAACCCCGCCTGTAACCTTCTGGTTTCCTGGACATTACTTATTTAAAAAATATATAACTCAAGGACAATTGACAAAAATATCATTCACGAATTGCTCAAATATACGAAAATTCTTCAAACGCTTTAATTCTTCAAATATACGAAAAAAGTTCAAAAAATTTGCTCAAAAATACGAAAAAATAACCAATTGTCAGAAAATACTCTCTCTTATAAAAGTCTGCATGGAGGAGGAATAGTGAAAGAATAAGCCGGAAAAATTATATTTCTTACAATGGTAAATGTAAAAAAAAGTTCTTGTTCACTAATTCTCTAGCTTGAATTGGTGAAATTTTCTCGTTGCTGTTTTTTTTTTTCGAGTAACGCCCAAACAACTAATGGCCCGTTATGCATTGTCATACCTAAACTCCATTAACCATTGTCTGCTTGTCTGCTTGTATGCACTTTTTTCAGGTAAACAATTAGATCTTTAAATTTTGCCCAGGGAATCGAGACATTCTTCTTTAGAAAAAGACCACACCGGGAGTCGAACCCAGTCACCACCTTCGCTGCATTTTATTTCTCTATGATATTCGTAATGAGTGCAAATTAAAAGTAGATAAATTTGCAAAGATTTACTGCTTGATAGAATTTGATTGATGACACAGGGAGACCTCAAGTAATCAACAAGCCAACTAACTGTTCGATGATAGTTCATTATGGAATATGAATTTAATTAGAGCTTGGTTTTGCTCAACAGGGGATGAGCTATATCTTTATGTTAACAAATCTGTTCAACAGGAAGATATTTGTAAAGATAGTCTTTAAACTCAAACGCGTCCAAACAATGTTTTAACATTCTCAATAGGCAAATTTAGAGATGTCATTCAGAAGCAGTAACTTTCAATTGTGATTTGTTTGTTTATCGAACCAAGTACATGGATTGAAAGATAAGATCATTTGTTTACCGTTTGCTTTGATATCCAAAATCATATGTATGGCATTTAATGCTGACCATAGCAATCCACAAACTAAAGCAGAACAAGATAATTGAGTTCTGAAAAGTATGTACCATGGATTTCAATTTAACTTTGAGATGTGTTTCCAATGCCTTGGGTTATAATGCATGAACAAATATGATGGATGGCATTATATTGGCAACGGTCTCATGATTGCCTACAAATTCGTATGTATGCATGCTGATGTCACATCAGCAATAGAACTTATTGCTCTGGAAATATTTCGAATGCGTTTTCATGATTAGAATTTCAAAATCCTTTCAATTGAAATAAACTTATTAATTCCAGCTTGTTCACCAGTTTGCTGATTTTGCAGTTTACAAAACATACGGCCCTCTTTACGTCTTCAGCAAGGTAGGCTTGCAAACTTTTTAGGCCAACGTTTACGTTCCCGAAGGTGGAAACAAATATTATGCTTATCACTAGCATTAATCGTGCTTTCGCAGTATCAGCTTTATACGCGTGAAGCACCGCGTCATAAATATTTATGATCACAAACAACATCAAAATCGGTCTAGGAGCTAGGTGTTGGTGTTAAGAAATTGCACGCTGTTCAAATATATGCCAACAAGTACGCTGTAAATTTGATATCAATATGGAAGCGTTTGACATTTGGTTATATTTAAATAATGCAAGGCAATATTTTTATATAGGTATATAAACAATTTATATAAACATTTCATCATTATTCGGATATATCATTTTAGTAATGAGTAGTAGTAGTAGTAGTAGATAGGGATTTTAATATGAATGGTGAATGGAGGGGTTAGTATTAGTAAAAATATGTTCAACATTGCATTAAGTATGCCAAGAATATGAAAAATCTTCAAAATATGTGCTATGGAAATTAGGTAAAGATTAACTCCTTTAATTGTAAACAGAAAAACAATTCAGTTTGAAAACTCCATGCAATTTGTAAAGGATAGTTAAACTTACGCCAGTTTCATGACAGATCCATTTTCAATTGATATAATTATGAAGGATACATGTCATTCTTAATGAGATACGAAACGGCGCCCATTACGGTGGACAATCACCATCTCATTATTTAGGAGAGGTAACGACGAAAAAATGCGACACAAAAATGGTCGCCAAAAATGTTGTTTACGTCCGATTCGCCCCAAACTTTCAGTGAATAAAGTTGAACATTGTAACTATATTTCATTATTATTACTCTATTGGACCATTCTTCTACATTCAAATTCCCACACCATAGCCTTTATACTGATCATTAGATTTTGTGCAAACTATCGGGCTAACATGTGTAGGGCTTCAAATGGTCGGTTGACAGCATTAAAGAAAGATACGACAGACCTTTGGTCCTCACAAGTTCCTACCTCACGCCTCCACGAGTCATATGATCACAAGACTGCCAGCTGAAACATGGAGACGCTGGTTGGCGTAGCCTGGGCAATGTTGTCAATTTGACAATAGCGAAGGGAGGGGGTGCGATCATCTTCAATAAATTTATAAATTCACTACGCTTTGGGATCATCTTTTCGTTCTAAAATCACTTATCTTATGAGTATGGAGCAACATTACAAGCATTAAAGGCTCAATTTGTTTTTCATTATTTCAGCATAACGTTCACATTAGATGTGCTGGGATCGTTGGATGTCAGATATATTTTGTACATTAATAAATTATATTCCCTTATTATTTTTATTGTGGATACAAAAAATAATCTTACTTGACATTAATGCAAGCTTAAAAAGGTGAAGTCTATCGACGAGAGGATGAACAGCTTAGTTACAGATATACATTTTATTATCGAACTGTCGTGCTCATGTTATCATTTTATGTTATGATATGAAAGTATATTATTACATATAAATTAATTTGATTATTTAAAATCACTGTAGTACCTATGAGATCCCCTACAAATGATTATTGCGATGCAAGGAAATGGATCAAGATACCGAAATTTAAATTATACTATTATATAAAAATTATTTCAGGTCATCCATGGAACTACTTAGTTTTGTAAAATAATTTTAAATTCATTTTTTTTTTCTCATGGTTTCGATACATTGTCTAAATTTTCAGGTTTTTCTGCAGGTTTTTCTACAAGTGCAGTAGGCCAGCGGTCTGCAAACATGTAATTTAAATAAAAATCATTTAAGAAATTTTGACATGCACAATTGGTGTACAATTCAAAAACATTATCCCGTCCAGGCTACCCATTTTTCCGTACACTATATATACTCATACGCACTCAATATATATACTTATTTCTTTATTATATTCTATATTTGATATATATTGTAAAAACCTAATACTTTATTGATTTAAAACATAACTGGGATGGGAGGGTGCATCAGGGTATCATTGAAGTTGCAATTGGACAGTGGAGTGGACGGCCAACCGGAGTCTAGGAGGGGATGTGTCTGTCATTTATGATTGGTACATTCCACTCCAACAGTTGTAATGAATTTGACGCGCCTTTCTTAAACAAACCATCTAGTGGAAAGCTTAACTGAATTGCGTATTTTGTTATTCGTTTTATAGAATTATATTGCTGGAAGGAGATTCTCTTATTCCCGCAGGTTTCGCGTAAGTGTCTCTGCTTACGGACCTACCCAACCCTTTTTGGCCCTTCACACAGCAATATGTTGAATTTAGAACGGTAACAAAGCATGATCTTTCTGTTAAGTGGAACCGCGTGCAGCGCAAGGCCCACGCTAGGATGGTGGCTTCCTACATACATACATACACTATCGGGCTATCATGTGTAGACAGTTTCAATAAGT
Source organism: Aedes koreicus (assembly GCA_024533555.2). Taxonomy (NCBI): domain Eukaryota; kingdom Metazoa; phylum Arthropoda; class Insecta; order Diptera; family Culicidae; genus Aedes; species Aedes koreicus. Next base: position 30,506 of record JAHHFK020002365.1, on the reverse strand, counting down.
CTATCTCCAAATATACAGAGTGCGTGACGAGTTCTCATAGTAAATTTCAAATAGTAATTTCTTATGCTTGAGAAACATGATTCAGATACAGGATGTACGGTTCCTTAGTGCAAATATTTTCAGGGGCAATAGGGAATGATATTTGAAGATAAAAAAGTGTTATGCATATGGTCTAATCTCAAAGTTAACGGAGTTATTGAACTTTTAATGTGATGGTACATGTTAGTCTTAAATTGGCTGTAACAAAAAAAAAATATGTTACTGAGCAAGATTTTTCTCCCTTCATTCTTCTACTAAAAAATAAATATTTGTCTACTATTTCTAATTCTCTAATATTTTTCCGTAGATAGGTTCTTATCGTCTTGTCAACCATCCGCCGCATTTTTTTTATCAAAGACTTGAAGGTTCTGTAGGATGTTGATGGACCGTGGATGGAGAAGGCTGCCCCTGTCCGTCATTTCATCTTCCAGCAAAACCGGCTCATAATGCTTAGAAAACACAGCAGTCTTCAGAAGCGTCCAATTAAAGTCGTCGGAAAGCAAGGTGATTTTTTAATGAAATAATTTACGATTCGTATATTTAACGAAAGAAAATAAACCACAAACTTCAATTGAAAACAGGGTTGCTGCTCGCGTTTATCCAATAAATGCACTTGAGGACCGATATCTCTTCTCATACAATGTTTCCCGTAACGCGATGTATGACAAAGTAATAGTATTTGGATTTTGCTACAACTTTCATCCATCCTATCATAACGAACGATTCGCCTTGATATAGATAATCGCGCTAATTCACCACTTACTCACGGGGATGCGATGCGATGCATCCAGGCGAGTGAGTGGTGAATAAGCGCGATTATCTATATCAAAACAAATCGCTTGTCGTGATGCGATGGATGGAAGTTGTAGCAAATTCCAAATGCCATCACTTTGTCATACATCGCGTCACGGAAAACATTGTATGACAAGAGCTATCGGTCAACGAATGCATTTATTGGATAAACGCGAGCAGCAACCCTGATTGAAAATATGACTAACTGGTTTCATTTTTCTAAAACATGTCGTTTACTGCTAAAACTCGTGACGCATATTTAGAACATTTTTGATCATTTTAGAGGTTTTGTGAAGTTAACTCTACATGATGGCCCAATATTCCTGTGAGTGAAGTTCCGGCGTTCGGATGGACTAAAACAACATTTGGGTGCATTGTTCAAAACTTTTAGTATTTAGCAAGAAAGTTTGAAACATCAGCGAAAGGTAGAGTCATGTTTAATAATTCCAATAGATTTTCCGTCAGTGCTTCTTACACTTCGCTATTGAGTTCTTATCGTGTTTGGCTCTATAAGGAACTGAATAGTAGTGGCGGTGATTACATCTCCGTCTCGTTCCGTTCGTTTCGTTCAAGCATTCTCCAGTAAACGTCGTGGTGGTTGTTGCCTTTAAAACCCTAAAAAAATGCAACGGATTGTCGCGGCAAGCCATTAAGACGTTCATCACCGCCATCTTCAATGCATAAAAAAGCTGGGAAATAATGTGTGTAATGATCATTTATTCGCAGAGCTCCACTAGGAACTATGCCCCTGTCACTGCAGTCATTTCCGTGACAGCTCAGCTGTGCAGTTGTCAATGAGATTCCGGTAGAGAACTCTGTCCGATCAAAACCTTTTCGGTCATGATAATATGTGAACTTCGGAAGAGCAGAGAAGAGGCTTAGGACGAAAAGGAAATGATGAGGAAGTGGAGGTTAAACTAAGAAAAAAAACGCATAGAAAAAGTTTGTACAAGCTTTGATGGTAGGCGTCAATCGCAACTTTCAAGCATTTGACTCAAACTCGTCCTAAAATTTAACCGACGTACCGTTCAATTAGTTCGAATACACATTTTTATCATTTTGTAGGTATGCTCCATGTCCATATTCTGTATTGGTATTCGTGTCAGCTTAAGCTTCATATATACGCTAACGGATGTGCTTGCTTTTAATATTCTGTCAGTAGTTTTTCGTTTGTTACGGCGATATATTCCGGCTGCTGAAATTTCATCATGTCCTCGACCATTGGCCGTGTGAGATCCGCTCGACTGCATCCGGCGAGGGCTCCACGGGTCATCAAGGTCGTGATGGAGCGGATTTGACGCAAAAAGAACCACTTAATCCGGAAAACGGCCTCTGATTTCAACGTTTCAATCGGGACCGCTCACACCATTTTCAGCAAGGACCTTGGTTATAAGCCTTACAAAAACCTAAAGACGCTACCAGCAGAAAGTGGTTGGGTTGAGCCAAGATGATCCTCTTTCGGCACGCTGCTATTGTTTTTCAAGACGAGAAACTGTTCGTGCTACAGCAGCAGCCACACAATGACCGGGTGTGGACATCAACGAAGGGTAGCATTCTAGAATCCAGTATAAACACCCCTACATTCCAAATTACAGCGTCAGTGATGGTTTGGGGGCCGTATGCAAACTTGGTAAGCTCCCCTTGGTGTTGTAACTGATTATCGACTGTATCTTTGTAATGATGAGATGATTTCTTTGGCATTCAGACTTTGGACAAGACTTTTGGAAACAGATAATTTTTATATTTTCTGACGTTTCGGCGTAACGTTTTTCGCCTTGTTCTAGGAATCACTATGAATATAATGTCAATATTACGACGTGAGTACCCATCTGTGACTGTGAGCACACGCATTGTTAACAAGGTTAGACGTCTCTACACTCGCACAAAAGATCCGATACCAGGGAGCCACCTCTACAATGTTATTTATCGGATACAATGTGACGATTGTGCGAAGTGCTACATAGGGATGACCCAAGGCATCTCGAACAGAGATTGTCAGGACACAAGAGTAATTACAACCAGCTGGAACGTCTGCTACAATCAATCGTTCATCAACGTCAATTCAATTTTTACGCAACACGTATTTTGGATCAAATATTAAAAAAAAATATTTTAAACATAATTAATGACAACAATAGTATCAAGAAACGAACTGACAAAGATGAACTAAGAGCAACATACTCCGGACTAATACATACAATAAACATGATTAGAAATAGAACCACCAACACAAGTTGGCCAGACAGTGTAAAAGTGTGAAAATAGGATAAATAGTTTTCTGACGTACTATATTTTGTCGATATTTGTTTAATTTATTTAACCTTTCCACAAAAGTGAGAACTAGAAGTTTTAATGTAAAAACTAAACAACAAATGATAAAAATAGAATTCTAGTAAGAAAAATAATACTAAAAATCACAAAAAAATAGCATTCCGACAAGCTACGTGTACAGTGATTCCAAAAATAAGGAAAATTACGCTGAAACTTCGGAAAATAGAAAAAGTATCTGTTATCATTATTTAAAAGACTGAAAGGCAAAGAAATCATCTGATCTCCCCTGGGTGTTTATTGAAAAAAAATCAACGCGGCGTTCTGAGATTTTGGAGAAGGTTGTTGCCCCCAGTCTCTGAAGCCTCTAAGAAGATGAGCACTACGTGTCCCAGCAGGACGGTGCACCAGCCCACACGGCAAATGTGGTCCAAGCCAGGTGTCTGGACAATTGAACCGACTTCTGGACAAAACTGTGTGGCCTCCCAGCTCCCTCTCGACTTTTTTGTTGGGTCCTATATGATTTCGATGCTGAACGAATACAAGGTCAGCACCTTGGACCAGTTCAAGCCGGTAATTCTCAAAATCTATAACGAAATTCCCATGCAGTCCATGCGTGCCGCTTGCGACGCGTTCGAGGCACGTTTGACGCTGGTGAGGAAAAATAGGGGGCCATTTCAAGAGAAATGATGTAAACGTTCCTTTCAATTGCTTTCAATAAAATGAATCCAGAAAAACAAATATTCTCATATAATATTTTGAATGAGTAGCCGAACTTATCGAAAACCGTGTATGTTAGCTGAAATACAGGGTGGCAACGTAGAAACGATACACTTGAAAATTGTTATACAACATAGACAGGATTGTATTTCTCACTCAATGCACTTCAAAAATTCCGGAATGTCCGATACAGTATTAAAAACTAGGACAACTTTGTAATCGTTTGCAAAAGGCTGCATCCAATTTGGGTAAGATTTTGCAGAATGACAGGCAAATGAAACACTAAGAATAATATGTGTGACATATGATATCCAGATGCACTACATCAGTCGGGAAGCTAAGCCATAGATATGCTGTTTGAATCCGTTCCGTTCGACATATGCTGCGAGATTTCACTTTGACTTTCTCAACATTATTTGATTCCTATGGAATGGTAGGGTCTACGTAAGAAACACTTTCAAGCACTAATTGGAATTTGAAGAGGACATTACCAGCATTAAACAACTAGTTATAACAGGATCATGACTGTAAACAACAACCAGCGGGCAGCGATTGCAAAAAACTTGTTGGTTATGTTCAATACTCAATCATTTTATGAAATATTTATTATATACCGCCAGCAACTAATCCGCTATGCATAACTTCGAACTACAACAAACTCAACGTACCCTCTATACTATAGATCTGTCAACATGGTCGGTCTGACGTGTTGCAGTTCGGCTTGAATTATCCGTTATAGAATTTCGTTCGTTGGTTGTTCAACGCACTTTGCCATTTACTCCGGGACGCGGCGTTTAATGCAATGCCATGTTCAGGCGGGGCGCGGTAATGGAAATTTCAAACAGCACAAGAGAAAAATTCAGCCAAACAATTTTTTTAGTGGCCAAACTGATTTGGTCGTCCTGAAGAGGACGGATTTATTTGACGGGGGAGAAACATGGGTCGCCATTGAACTTTGGCTTTTTTCTTGGTCTTCTTGGTTCAGCTCCTCGTCGTTGCGGGTGGCCATCTGCAGGTGACGTGGGATAATTCTAGTTAGAGTTTTTTATATGTTTTAATCGACTTACGCTGGTGATTAAAAACAATAAATTATAAGCTGTAATTATGAACAGCAATTATGCATACGCACTTTTGATTGGAACTTTAACATTTTCATGAGCATGAGCATGATTGACCGCCCGAGGTTGCTACTCCGTTGTTGCCAGATCAGCTGTTATTACACAGAGAACCAACAGATGATGCTTGGGACTAACATACATCTTCAATGTATAAAAACTGGTGATCCCAATCTAAGGCAATACCGGCGCCGGCCTCACCCGAATGCAGGTCAAGTAGGGAATAGGTAGGAATATGTTGACACAATACTCGCTTTATTGGAAGCCACTTGGAATCCACTGCACTTCCCACGAGAAATCACTGGGATTTTGAATAGCAAGGTTGGGTGGCAGCAGGGTTCGTTTTGGTTAACGACAAGCTGTTAGGTGTAATTAGAACTACATTCCGTTTTGGACCGATTTAAACCAACGAAGTAAGGATGCTATTGGGGCCACTCACAAAGTGCGGGTGTGGTTGTTCATTGGGAAAACAAAGTGATTTTTGATTATGCTGAAAGAGCCGGTTTTGACCGGTTTAAACCAACAGTAAAGATGCGATTGAGGCCACTCACAGAGTGTGATAATTGGTATTTCATTGCGAAACCTCAGGATTTCTTATCTCAACGCTAGAGAGCCAACTTGAACTGATCTACACCAACAGTACGGATGCCGCTGGAGTCCCTTGCAAAATGGGGCAGTGATTTCCCAACAAACATCGGTGTTGAATTAGAGCTTATTCAAACAAATTTGGAGAATCTATTCAGCTATTCTAGAAGAAACAGCTGAATAGCTTCTCCTAATTTGCTTGAACAATACCAGCATCGATGTTGTTGGGTTATTTGCTCAAAGATAGGGTGGCCCGACAGGCATGACGAACGAATAATTTGGATCACAATTAATAATGTAGCTCACCGCAGACCGATCTTACCTGGCGAACCACGACTTCAGATGCTCACTCGATCACTCGCTTTTTAACGAACAATAAAAAACCCCCCCCCCAGGCAAAACGCTACGCCCGATAACAAAATATTGCACGGAACAAAAGTATCGACATAACCGATTCAACCGATGGTCGACGCAAACCTATTAAAAAAACAATTTTATTAATATAGATACATAATGGGCAACAATTACCTGTCCTGCTCCTCGTCCTTGAGAGCACTTACTTCCGAGTATTATATGTTGTCTTCAAAATTTAGTGGAAATAAATTATTTGTTGCAACATTTTTCCTTAATTTTTCTCCGATGGATTTTCAACAGGATGATTATTTCTCTCGCTATCAACGATTTTCGTTAACACCCAATAATTATTCATAAAACAATCTATTTCACTTATTTCTACTCTGGATCATCCAGACACTATACAACAGTCAGCACTTTGCAGTCGAGCTAAAGTGAAAAAAGGAAAAAATATTCCCACCGTAGTCGTCGCACTAACACACACACACACACACACACACACACACACACACACGCCGCACACACACACACACACACACACACACACACACACACACACACACACACACACACACACACACACACACACACACACACACACAAACACACACTAAAATTCGGTTTCTCACCCGAACGCACTCTTCACGACACGACGCACGCTAAAACTACGGAGGGACGCCGGCGACGTGGTTTTCCCCCGGCACACTGCTGTTGTCAAAAATTCGAAGGGAAAAACTTCCCCACAGCAGCAGTTTGATCGAACCACTCGATTTCTGGAATCCAGCTCGAGACGTCACCACACTGTCCATTTACTTTTCACTTCATACGATCGAAAGAAAAAAAACACACACACACACACTTAGCGATAAGAACACTGCCTATTACACCTCTGCACTTTTCCCCCCTAATTACATGTTATGAAAACACCTGAAAGAAACTCCTGTTTATCAATATGGATATATAGGGTATGTGTCCCTTGACTCAGCCTATTATGCAGCCATCGATTACATTTTTTATTATAACTCATAAAGTTTTGAAGCTGTAAGCGAGATTCAACTAGTTATACACTTGCTAAGATAAGTTTGATAAGACATTTTGTAGTATGTTTCACGAAAAGTTACACCATTCTTTTTATGAAATCAGAAACTTTCGAGAGATATGGATTTAATGTCAGTCTATAAGCTTCAAATTGGGACTATTCATGGATGCAACTTCATCCCATTCGATGGATTTATTACTAAATGCAGTCTTTGTACGTTTTTTTAATTCTAATTTTATGAATTAAGGCATTGTCAGATGTATTCGCTTTACTTAACACAGAATTTCACAAAACAAACTAAAATAAAACTGCTTCGAAACACTTATTCATATATAATTTATCAGCCATTCAATAATGAAAACATTAATTTTATATAAATATATTTTTTTTTTTTTGCTTTGTTTTGAGATACGACACGACAAAAAACAAAAAACAACAGCAACATCATCCATTTTAATTTTATCCAACCAACAACTACCTTTTTACTATTTTAGTACAACAGGCCTATGGTGGGAAACAAAAAAAAAATATGTTCCCAACTTTGGGTCTACGATTTTCTTGTAAAGTCATTGTTATTTTAGTTATGTGAACAGTTAGTTTGTAACGTGTAACTATTTTCTGTACATCCAGACTGCATTACTTCTTTTATCGATTCAATTAAACCAAATTTTGATCACTTGAAGATCGTGTAGATCATCTGTTCAACTTAACCAGTGAAATCATGATGCCCCAAAAGTTCAAGAAATTGAAAATTAGGCGGAAGTGAACAACTATAAGTTGATTGATATTGTCTTCATTGCTTCGGATGACATCGGTTATCCTAAAAGCAACATGATTTTGTTGATTATCGCTAAATTAATGACATATTTGGTACATAGGCCGAATGAAGGTGATAGGCTAACATTACATCCCGTTACCCTATGTAGATGATATAGATAAATATGTATATAATATAGATGTATATGGTGATGATATTGATGTATTTGAAGATGATGTCTATATATACATAGATGATACAGATATGACGCAACGTTGACTGTTAAAAATCCGCAATCAAAATGTCTTTACAGGCAGAACGGTATTTTTCGGAGTAGAACCAACTGTGTTTAGCACCACGGTCCCCAAATTTTGACAGAATTTCAATAATCATTAAATGATGTATTTCACACAAAAATCAGTGGGGTTGTGTACCATAGAAGGTGCACTGCCAACCAACAAAATGGCCAGGTAGCTGATTGCGCTGCAGGCTGTTGCTAGCAAACCGTTGGCTAGGCAACCGTTGTTAGGCAGCTATTCATTATGCAGTGGTCGGCAAAGCAGTCGGTAGCCAGTGATTTATTTGTAGCCGGTGGGTTCAACCACGAGGAGCAAAATAAGGTGTGATTATGAGGCTGTATCATCATTTAAAGCTTTCTAAAGAGTGTGCAATAGAATGTTCTAACAGACAGCTGATCTAACGATCTATTAGTACCACACCCACACTATTTTGATCAGACGGTAAGGGTAGGGATCAAATGAAAATATGAAAATAACTGAAACATAAACATTTCTCTATAGATTTTCGAGATTATTGCTTCAATCAGTTTGAGGTTTTAACGATTTTTTTTTTTTTATTTGTCGTCAATCATTTCGTAGACCTTGTTACATTTTTGCTTAACATCTAAGTGTTTTTAATTAACTATCGCCTAGTTAGTCTAACAAAAAAAAAACTTTTTAAGTGTATTTTTATTCATTGTGATATCAATCGTTTCGCTGTATGTGTTGAAACAGGACATCATTCTATTTAAAGGAGCATTTTTGGCATAGTTCGTTCTTTGATTGTTTATAAAAAATAAATTTCTATTTCTTAGAGAGCGAGTAGGAGCATAAAAATTTAAGTTTTCTAATATTTTTGGACTGTTTATTCGTTGCTCAATAACATCAGCTATGAAAGCAATCATTGCAAACTCTCTTCGTCTTTGAAGTCCTTCTAAATTAATCATCAAACATCGCGACTCATATGATGGTAATGGCAGACGTGTCCAACCTAATTTTCTTAGAGCAAACAACACAAACTGTCTCTGAACCGATTCTATACGGTTTACATATTTTCCTTGATATGGAGCCCAAACAACGCTACAGTATTCTAGTATGGGCCTCACATATGCCACATATAGTTTTTTTTTTAATGTGTAAGGGTCGTTGAAATGCAAACTATATCTTTTAATAAACCCAAGCATGTTATTTGCTTTATAGATGATATTATTGTAGTGATCAGCAAAGGATAACTTAGAGTCAAGTATTACTCCTAGGTCTCTAATTTGCTGACATCTTTCAATTACTATCTGACCTAGAGAAACTGTTTTTTATGCTATGGAGTGCTTTCTCGAAAACGATATAGAGGTGCATTTTTTAACGTTAAGTTCTAACAAGCCACCAGGTGTAAACATTATTGATTTCGTGTTGAAAAATATCAAGATCATGTGGTTTTTGTATTTCCATAAACAGTTTCATGTCGTCTGCATATACTGAGACTTGAAGAACTTTCAAAAAATTTTCCACATCGTTAACAAATAAAACAAATAATATGGGACCAAGATATGAACCTCGTGGCACTCCAGATGTGTCATTTACTATTTTAGAGAGATTGCCGTCAAGTCTTACTCTTTGCGTTCTTGTTGTCAAGTAGGACTCGATCCATTTCAGTAATCTTGGATTAAATCCTAACTTTGATAACTTAAAAAGCAGCAAAGGTATGTCTACTCTGTCAAAGGCTTTACTAAAATCGGTATATAATGCTTCTGCATAATGACCTTTATCCATTACGTTTAACGAAAATGTTCAGAAGTTGATCAAGTTAGTAGATTTTGATCTTCCTTTTACAAAACCATGTTGGTTATTAGTAATCAATATTTTAGCTTGAGAGAAATTTTGTCATTTATAATATATTCAAATAGTTTAGGGAAGGGAGAATAACCACCACAGTAGAAAATCCCATCAGATTTTTTATAACTGATTATTTTTAGGATTAAAAAAAATTGCTTTAAAATGGCGTGAGGAATACTGGACTTCAGTGATAAATTAAAAAACAAAAAAAAAGGCTCAACTAATTCTTTTGAAAACGATTTGAGAAATATAGCAGGTAAACCATTTGGTCCAGCACCTTTTGAGGCATCCAATGTTTCAAGGACACGTAAGATTTCTTTATCGGATAAACTAAAGACTGAAATATCTTTCATTGGTTCAGAAAGGTACGAACAATATTGATGATCACGCTTATTATCATCGTGAGATGTATAGACGCCTTGAAAGAAATCAGCAAATAAGTCACATATTTCATTAGAAGTATTCCCACTTTTGTCATCTAGATGCATTTTAGAAGGAAAGCTCTGAGATTTTCGTTTCTCTTTAACATGTTTGAAGACGTATTTAGGATCCGATTTTATATTGTTTTCTATTTTTGTGTTGTGTTCTTTGTATGCTATTTTCATTTCAAGATTTAGCTGATCACATATGGTCAGGCAGATAGATAGGTTTTCATCACTTTTATTTCTTTTATATGCTTTATGTGCTTTCTGCTTCCAATTTTTAAGATTGATTACCTGTCTATTGAACCACACTGGTGTTATTGATTTTCTTTCTTCGCTTTTTGGGGACTGTTTGTTCTAAAATATCGTACATTATTTCGTAGAATGCATCCACTGATTTTTCTATGCTACGATTACGCGTTAAAATTTGCCAGTCAACACAATTTAATCTATTTTTGATTACTGCAGTGTTTGCTTTGTTGAAATCATAAAATGATTCGGTAAAATTGTTATCCTTCGTTGGGTTTTCTTCGTGTATAAATACGGAGTACTCAACAGCAGTGTGAAATACTTCATTTTCCAAAGGGGCGAATATGACTCGGAAACGCAGAAATCGTCCGACATATTTGTGAATAACAAATCTAAGTAGCAGTTGTTTTTTTTTTCACGGTATTTACTTGATGTAGCCCTAATTCAGCACTTTTATCAAACAGAGTATGAAGCGTATCGTTATCCCCTACAATTGGTATCAAGAAAGATTCATTTTCGTCATCAACAATAAAATTGGCTATTTTTTGGTTAAAATCTCCGTATATATGAATATTTGCTTAAGAATCAAATTTCGAAACAATATCACCAGCAATACTAAAAAAAAATCATACGACGCTTTCCTCGCGTGTTCTGGGGGGAAATACACTAACGCAAACATGTGAATTTGACCTCCAATGAGAAATCTTACCCAAACATGGTCAAACTCCTTACACTTGTCAGATGAAATTTGTTCCGATTCAAAGTTAACACTAACTGCTATTAAAACACCTCCACCTTTACGCCACTCCAAGTTCTAGCAGCTGGACAAAATCTGTTGTACACGACGTGTAGTCACCGGAAGCTCCAATTCTGCACGGATTTGTGACGCTGTTCTTTTCTGGTTCGTTGCAATTCTACATATTCTCCGTTTATCCGTTTATCTTGATGCGGCCACTCTTATCGCCATTTTTCAAGAAGCTTCCGATAACCGTGTGTGATCGAAAGAGTTTTCGACCGATTTTATGATTCGAGAGGCTTGCATCGTGGTAGGCCCTGATTTTTACCTTTTCCTCGTACGTCAGATGCTTGGATCGACACATTGCCGTAAAATTACAGGGAAAAAAAATCCGATATCACTACAATTTGAAGAAAACTTAACCTCCTATTGGTTTGAATGCAAATCAAAACAAATACCTGTCAAATAAGAGCCAAGGTGATTTTTAACGAGGGTGATGCTATTTATGTTTCGCATGGTTTTTTTTATGAATTTCTCAACTCAAATGTGAATAGTCCCCAAAATTTCCAGAACAACTAATCAGACAGACGTGTAGTAGAATACTGATACAGCACAAGGTGAAATTAGCGTTAAACGAATGAACATTTTAAAAATATTACGAAAAAACATGGTGGTGCTATTTTTGTATCGCTGAGTGTATCAACACCATCACTACAGCCAGCACAACCGTTGCCCTTTCATTATACCAACATTCAATCCAAACATCCATTTCCACGGCTGCCAAATAATTTCGAAGAAGCGAATCATAGAATTATCTACATACTTACTCACTGACTTATGCTAACCCAACGTCCCATTAGAACAGTACCTGCGTTGCAATGTTTCGCTACGAAACTAAAGAAACTAATCAAGCGGTTTAACATAGTCTACGTCAACCGGTCGTGGGTTATACACAACCCCACTGATTTTTTGGAGGTCCAAATCTACGAAACTCCAAACATTATGCTAGTATGCTTCAGGGCAGTAATAATTCTATTAATGTTTGACAAATGCATTTGTGTCTTCAAAAATTCAAAATGGCGAAGCAAATCGGACAATGATGATGACTGTTTTTTTTTTTAATTCTAGTGACCATTATCATTATGCCATGCGGTTTGTAATCGATGTTATGAATATTGCTACAACTGATAGTGTTAACCAGCTTTCCAGCTTGCGTTATAATTAGTCGTTATCATGAAAAGAGATTTGATTATTTATATTTTATTCATTTCACTTAAATAAACAAATATATAGACGCTTTTGGCTTAGAAAATACAAAGATTCTTAGTTGGAATAACTGGTGGGTATTATTATGAATACAAACTTGAAATTCCAGTGGCAGCCTACCAAATTAAACGAATGTTTTACACAGAAAGGGTCGTCCAGTGGTAGAATTTCTCGCATTAAGTGACAATGTGTGATTGAAACACAAAGAAATGCTATGGCCTAAACGGATACTAGGCCGACGTGGATATTTCCCGAATCGAATGTTTAAGATTCCAACTTTTGTTATCTTATCCAGTAGAAGGCAGCCTGAAAAAGCATCAGCACAACTTTTCAGACAAACGAACGGAAAAGTTTCTTGAGCCTCATCCCCCACGCAAGCCCTATACTCATATGGCCATGATACATGGAGTCGGAAAGCAAAATTGTAAAATGGGTCATGAATGGAAAATTATATGCAACATTTGATATTCAAATATAAAGATAAAAAGTTATGCACATTATTAAATTCCATTTTCCGAAATATAAAACCGGCTGCTCGATCCAAGCCATTTGTTGTAGCAGATTAAAACAACGACGGAGATAAAAAGTTTGCTGGAACGTAGATTGCAAGAAGATAATTTGTCCGACGAAGTTGTGCATGAAACAAGCCGGAATATAAGTTTATGAGGCAGAACATGGAAATGGATTTTGCTCTCTCGTATGTAACTACGGTTCATGGAACTGAAGATGACATGGTAGCAACCTAATGGAGTGATTAATAGCAGGGGTATTTACGAGTATATCGTTGATTAATTCTTCTAAACGTCGGCAGGAAATTTAGTTGAAAACCTAATTGATCATGACAAAAACAATAGTTTTATAACCAGGAAAACGGACCTTATTTTAAAAAATTTCAACGGTTTAGCTTCTATGTTTTCTACAGAAAAAAAAAACTGTGAATACAGGCAATTTTGTTCATCATGTCACCCATTTTTTTTTTTGAATGATTTACACTTGTGGAAAGAATCTATCATCTGGTTATATTTCAAAATATCAGTTTGAATTAGATGTCTGTAACCGTCTCATTATTTTTCCAGTAAAACAAAAATCATTTCTAGATATGTACTTCTATCAACCTAATGTTTTGTTTTTAATTCTCGAGCAGATTGGACATATCTATCAATATTAACTCAGTACTAATAATAATTTTTTAATATTTCATTATTATTATTTTTATCGATGTTCAACTTTAATGGCAGTTACTTATCACTTATTAGAATTACCGCTGATTGAGCGATAATTTATAGAGTCATTAGTAAACACCGTTCCCGATAGCGATTGAATAGAATCGCTCATATGTGACCTACTCACATCAAGCATCAAAACCGCAGTTGAGTTGAAAAGCACGACATAAGGAGCAATGGATACAGTGCCCTAGCAGCGAACAGTCAGTGAGCATACCACCGACAAAAAAAAAAGCACATTAAAACTAATTCCAAAAATTGGCTCAGGCGGAAATGAAATGTTTTTCACATTAAAATGAATATATATGGCCGATTTTTATGCACAGTTGCCCTAATGGAATGCGAAATATGTAAATTGCAGGTTTACAGCCCTTCCTGTGTAACACGTTCATGTTCCGTATGACCTGAAGCACATTACGTTCGCGAACATTTGAGCTTACCTTATCTACCCGTGTTGCTTGCATAGATTGGAGGCGGAAAAAAAACTGGATGAGGTAGGAGGATTTCCAGTGAACGGATACCAATATCTTTCCCTATGGTCCTCAATGCACGTACGGTTTTGGTTCTCCTGGCAACAACGAGGAAGCACAACCTGTTCCGGTTGGAAAATTTCTTCGGTGAACCACGCGCAAAGATGTTAAAAACAGAGGTCGATTCCGATCATGGATAAGGCTCGGTGATTTCCGGTGGTTTTTCACCGGCGACCAGGCAACCATGCAAACGAACGTGAGACGGAGCGAAAAAAGGAAAGCTGCGAAAGTAATTAACGATTATTGCTTTTCTAGTGCATCTTGTCGGGCAGCTTTGCTACCGGCAGTGAAAACGACTCAAGGGCAAACTTTTTTTGTGGTACGACCACAAGGTAGGTTATTGAGAATGCGCTGCACTATGTGCCAGAAGCCATAGATTGGAGCTCTAGTTTGTCACTTGGGACCCATTTCCGCCCTACGTGTTGATAGCAATGAAGATTTAAACCTACTCCAACATTGATGCTTTCAATTATTTTCTAACGGATTTAATTGCCTGTATGAGGTGAGATTTTCGGAAAACTGCCTATGAGACATATTTTAAACTAGTTTTTTTTTTTTATAAAAAAACTAATCATTCCCCAGACACAGAGGTTTTCCATACGGTTATAGTTTTCTTACATATACTTTTTAATATAACCTCAAAGCGTAGTCAGAAAACGTGTTGGTTTCCCAATCCGGGGATCAAAGGATCGATTTCTGATGCAGTCAAATGTATTAACGGGTAGGTTACATGTTTGTTACATTTGCTTTTTCTTTTTAATAAATAAAAAAAAAAAAATAAAATTTCACATTCAGTTCCCAAACACCCCCCCAACAAAAACATCCAAAAAAAAACACCCAAACACACACACAACAAAAACGCGCAGCATCCCCCCCCCCCCCCCCCCCCCCCCAACGGCCACCCCACCCCCCCCCCCCCCCCCCACACCACCCACCACCACCACCAACAACACCACAACCACAACACAGAAACCAAACCCCCCGCCCCACCCCCCCCCACGACCCTACCCCCCGAACCCCCCCACGCCCACCCCCGCCACCCACCCCCCCCCCCCGCTTTTCTCTTTTTTCTGTCCCCCCCTTCCCCGCCCCCCAAAAGAAAGAAGACAAATATGCCAACAAAAACTCGGCGCGGCGGAGGATCTGTGGGTGCGGCCAATTCAGTGAGCCGTACATAACGGCTCAACGGCCAAATATATAAAGGGCGATACGGTCAAAATTTGGTCAATATCAACTTGACGTATTTCTTTCAATTTTGCATTTAAAAAACCTGAACACCCCTCATTTTGAAGGTGTGTGTGTAGAATGTTGCTCCTATTTTGATTTTGGAATTCACTCTTCAGTTGTCAAAATGCCGTCCAAGCAAGAAGAGCAGCGTATCAAAATTTTGCTCGCGCATCGCGAAAATCCGAGCTAATCGCACGCAAAGTTGGCAAAATCGCTAAAAGTTGCCAAATTAACCGTTACAAATGTAATTAAAGTGTTTGGGGAACGTTTGTCGACAGCCAGGAAGTCTGGATCTGGGGAAAATCGAAAACCGGAAGCCACTGAGACGACAAAGAGAGTTGCCGGTAGTTTCAAGCGAAACCCTAACCTATCTCTCCGAGATGCCGCAAATAAGCTGGGTGTATCGTCTACAACCGTGCATCGAGCCAAAAAACGAACCGGACTATCGACTTACAAGAAGGTAGTGACTCCAAATCGCGATGATAAACAAAATACGACGGCCAAAGCGCGATCCCGGAGGCTGTACACGACGATGCTGACGAAGTTTGACTGCGTGGTAATGGACGACGAAACCTACGTCAAAGCCGACTACAAGCAGCTTCCGGGACAGGAGTTTTATACGGCAAAAGGAAGGGGAAAGGTAGCAGATATTTTCAAGCACACGAAACTGTCAAAGTTCGCAAAGAAATATCTGGTTTGGCAAGCCATCTGTACCTGTGGCTTGAAAAGCAGCATTTTCATAGCTTCCGGGACTGTCAACCAAGAAATTTACGTGAAAGAGTGTTTGAATAAACGTCTGCTGCCTTTCCTGAAGAAACACGGTTGTTCCGTACTGTTTTGGCCGGATTTGGCATCTTGCCATTACGGTAAAAAGGCCATGGAGTGGTACGCCGCCAACAACGTGCAGGTGGTTCCCAAGGACAAGAACCCTCCCAACACGCCCGAGCTCCGCCCAATTGAGAAATACTGGGCTATTGTCAAGCGGAACCTAAAGAAGACCAAAAAAACTGCTAAGGACGAGCAGCAGTTCAAGGCAAACTGGCTTTCTGCGGCGAAGAAGGTGGACAAGGTGGCTGTACAAAATCTGATGGCAGGGGTCAAGCGTAAGGCCCGGCAATTCGGATTTGGAAAAGCGGAAGCCTAACTGAATATTTTTCCTGAATTTTATACTAATTGAACTTGAAAAAGAAATTTAATTTAATTTTTTAAATAAACGATTTCACCGATTTACACGCGTTTTCCCTTGACCAAATTTTGACCGTATCACCCTTTAAAGAAGAATGCCTCCAGAAGCGCCTGCTGCTCTTCCTCCTGTCCCACAAAGGTGATACTCTGTTTTGGCCGGATCGGCATCGCGCCATTACGCGAAACCGGTGATGGAGTGGTACGAAGCCAACGATGTTATTTTTGTGTCAAAGAAGGCAAATCCGCCAAACTCGCTAGAACTTCGCCTATTACAAAAATCCTGAGCGATTGTGAAGGGCAACAACAAACAGGGAAGGTCTTCAAAAAAAAAAAGGGTTTGATGAAAGAATGGATGAAAGTGTGTAAGAAAGATGGTGCAATTGTTGCACAGGATTAGATGGGTAGAGTTAAGTCCAAGGCGCGGGAATGAAGCCTAGGAGAGGAGGTTGAATAAACCAATTTTTCAAAAACATAGCTTACATGTGTTCAGTTATCCCCTGAGGGTTTAAAAAATATCCGACTTCAAATAAATTTTTGGTGATCATTTTTCTTTGTTGCATTTTTTTCGAATACAATCTTTACTATCGTTGGATTCAGTGCTAAGATATCGTTTTCGCGATTTACGCAGGATTGCACCATGGTTGCGCTAAAGCTTGTTTCCTAATACGTCGTTGTAGTGGAACTTGTGCATATAAAGTTTCATACAGCTTATCATAGAACTGGCCAGTAGTATTGTCGATGGAGTCGCCTTCCTGAATCTGTTGTCAATTGATGGTAGACACTACGCTATTCAACGAGACGAAGTCGCAAAGCTTGAAATTCAAATCATCCATCTGATCCATTGAATTGCTTTCGAAAATCATTCGTGAACTACAGTGGGCGTCTAGTTTTAAGATGAATGGTCTATGGTGATGATCAATGTCCTGCAGTGGCTCAAGTAGAGTGACAGGGCCTGGCTTAGTAATTTATCCCAGGTTTAAAAGTCTCCTATTCTGATTACAAATTGAATTGATTTGGATTAATCCGTTAGTGGGTATCGGTTCCGTGAGAGCCAGTTCCTGCTTAGTGGATGCATTTGATGGTAAATATTCTTTCACATCGTCATTAAAGCTCCAATTCAGATATGGGAGGTTGTAATCACCCATTGTCAGAATTATATCAAAACACACATCACGTTACTATGAGACGTGTAAAAACCTGCGCTGAAGAGAGGACGATTGTAGATTCCAGTGATGACTAAAGGGTGTCCACAGTTAAATTGCATCACTTAAAACTCGTCCTCAAATCAAGTCTTTCAACCGATTGTCATGAAATATTCAGGGAATAAAATGCAATGTGTAATCTCGGTGTAGGTATTTTTATTTCACTGTATTTCTTTACCAAATCCAAAAGCCCGAACTATCTTCTTAATACCACGCATAAGATTTTGTACAACGCTTGAACCGACATTTTTTCCGCTTTCAACCATGACTTCAACATTTCCTGTTCTGTAGTGAAAACTTTAGGATGCTTTCGAAGTTCCTGCTTCATTATAGCCCAATATTTTCAATTGCCCCAACTCTCGAGAGTTTGGGGGATTAAGATCCTTCGGCACGAAATTGACGCCATTCGTCTTGTACCACTCCAGAACATCCTTAGGCTGAGTTCCGCCAAAAAATTGTAGAAACGTTGTGTGTTTTGAGAAACGGAAGCAGTCATTTTTTCAGGCATTCATACATGTATACTTGTCCATTTGCAGTTGAAGTTGTCACGAAAGGCTTGCTCCGTTTACCACACGAACAAATCCCCTGCCAAATCATGAATTTCCTGGAGCACTTTGACACTTGCTGTTTCCTGAGAGACTCTGGAACATCGAACTTGTCTTTCGCAGTCTGGTTACCGGGAATTTGTTTGAAGTCCGCTTTTACGTGTGTTTCATCGTCAACACATTACAGCAGTATGGTTTCGTCAATATTTGTGTGTACAGCCTACGCGCACGTGTTTTAGCAGTCCTATTATGTTTTTCATTGCGGTTTGGAGCTTTCTGAACTTTGAATGAACGGAGTCCGGCTCGTTTCTTGGCTTTCTGCACGAAACTTTTGGTCAAGTGCAGCTTTTTCGCGACATCCCAAACGGAACAGTTGGGTTTGCGTTTAACGGCAGCAACCACTCGCTTATGATCCTTCACACAGTACGGAACACTTTTTCTACCACTCACCTTCTTCCGATCGACAGTTAAACGTTCCCCGAAACGTTTTATGACACGAGACACTGTAGACTGGTGAATTTGCAACATCTTTCTGATGGCGCGTGGTTGTCAAGGCGTGTGCAAAATGTTCTCGCGCACTTCGATCGACCCATTTTCGAAACTACGACACATTTCACAACGAAACTCACGCAGTGTAAACAATACACGCTGAGGTCATTTCACCCAAAATTTCGTTACAGCTTATTGAAAGTGATGCAATTTGACTGTGGACACCCTTTACTTGCTCCAAATGAAATTTGGAATTTTTCAAGCGAGGCCGACGTGCACGAATGCTTAGAATTTACCGCAATTACTACAACACCAACTCTGGACAGTATAGCACCACGGAATATTCGGTAATCTGACGATAGCTCGCAATCCTGAATATTCGCTCGAAAATAAGTTTCACTGAAAATCAGGACATCATAATCGTACGATAAAAACATTAAGCGAAGCTCGATAGTCTTCGAGCGTAAACCTTTCAAGTTTTGATAGAAGATGGCAAAGATTGAATCCGTTTGACTACGTCGATGAGTAGACGCGTTGTTGCTGATGTCACTCATATTAGTGCTACCTGACAGTGCGGTCTGAAATTTGCATTATCGCTTATGGCATAACGCGTCCGTATTACATTGTTTGCTTAAAAAATTTCAGCGTCCACATTGATTTTTCTGCACAATTTTCTATTTTCCAGATTTGATCAGTTTTTCACATTTTATTGAACATTCTCTAATACTGCGATTAGAGCTAATTTACGTGCCCTGAGGCCGACAAATGTAAGCGTTGAATATCAAAAGAAATATTTGAAAGAGATGTATCGTATGTAAGGTAGCCACCATTCTTTCTCAGACCTCATCTTGAATGGAGCATCACTTAATAGCCAGATCGATTTGGATTATCGGTCTGAGTTCTAAAAAACGCTGTATTAGGGGCCAAAAACACTTACGTGAATCCCGCAGGAACATAAGAATCTGCTTCCAACGAAAAGATCCATCAAACAAAATGATACTATTTATTTGCTCCTAAACTCTGGTTTTCTTAACATTCCATCGTCCAATTTCAACTCAAATGATATCCAATAGATAAATAAAATAAATGTTTAACAATAAAGCATAAAAATAATAATTATAAGAAACCAATACAACTTGATTTATACCCAAATCATGAAGTATGATGAAAAAGCCCACCCGCTATCCACAAACTGTTGGCAACAGGGAATTGGCATTCTCACACTCTACATCCAAATTGCTTCCATCGGGTGCTCTGATGGCCATATCCCGGTTGCATGAATTTATATGTAAGAGAATGTAATATATATTTATGTCAAAAATACATCGTCCTTCACTGACTGGAAAATTTGAAAAATATTTTAAACATTAACATCGAAATAGTCCTATACATGGATTTCTGTCTGTCTGTCTGTCTGTTTGTCTGTCTGTCTGTCTGTCTGTCTGAACCTTATAGGCTCGGAGACTACTGAGCCGATCAGTGTGAAAATTTGTATGCAGGGGTTTTTGGGGCCGGGATGGTTCTTAAGACAGTAAGAGACCCCTCCCTCCCCTGAAAGGGGGGCTCCCATACTAATGAAACACATATTTCTGCATAACTCGAGAACTGATCTAGCAAAGAAACCCAAATTTTTGGAGGCAAAAAATGTTTCTATGGTTGTTTGAGGCCCCTCTTCTCTCTAAAAAGAGAGGCTCCCGTACAAATGAAACATAAGTTTCTGCATATCTCAAGAACTAATCAAGCAAATGGAACCAAATTTGGCATGTGGGGTTTGCTAGTGGCGAAAAATGTTTCTATGGTGGTTTGAGACTCCTCCCCTCTCCTAAAAGGGGTACTGTCATACAAATGAAACTGAAATTTCTTCATAACTCTAGATCTAATAAAGCAAATGGAACCAAATTTGGCTTGCGGGGATTTTGAAGGCAATAAATGTTTCTACAGTTGTTCGAGACCCCTCCTCTCTTTTTCTGGTAGGGGGGGGGGGGGCTCCCATAAGAAAATGGAACCAAATTTGGCAGGTAGAGGTTTTTGAAGGCAAGAAATTTTTCTAAGGTAACTCGAGACCCCTCCGCCCTCTGTAAGAGGGGGGCTCTCATACTAATGAAACACAAATTTGTGCATAACTCGAGAACTAATCAAGCATGTGGAACCAAATTTGGCATATGGAGGTTTTTGGAGGAGAGAAATGTTTCTATGGAAGTTTGAGACTCCTCCGCCATCTGGAAGGGAAAGGAGGGGTTTCCATACAAATGCAACACAAATTTCTGCATAACTCGAGAACTAATCAAGTAAATGAAACCACTTTTAACATATGGGGGTTTTTGGAGGCTAGATTTCTATTTACATAAAAATGAATTTCTGTCTGTCTGTCTGTCTGTCTGTCAGACCCTTATAGACTCGGAAAGTTCTGAACCGACCAACGTGAAAATTTATCTGAAGGGGTTTTTGGGGCTGGGGAAGGTTCTTATGATTGTTTGAGACCCCTACTCTCTCAGAAAGGGGCGCTCTCATACAAATGAGACACAAATTTCTTCATAACTCGAGAACTAATCAAGCAAATGGAACCAAATTTGGCATGTTGGGGGTTTTGAAGGCAATGATTGTATGGTGGTTTGAGAAACCACCCCCTTCTGGGAGGGAGGGCTCCCATACAAATGAAGGAGGGCTCCCTATCAAAAATCCAGGTTACTTAAACACAAAACGTGTATTTCTCGGGTAAGAAGCATGTTTTGATAGAGGGGGCGACCCCGGCGTAGTGGTTAACATCCATACCTCTCACGCCAAAGTCACGAGTTCGAATCTCACCCCCGGACAAGTTACGAAAATACCCAAAAGAGGTATTTGAGTGACTACGACGGGAGATGAACCAGCCCGAGGCTGAAAATCTCGATAATCCAGGGCCGTATCATAATTAAGAGCTACCAAAAGCTTTCTCAAGAGTGTACAATAGAATTTTCTTGGCCCTTTTCAGGACTGACTTAAATCAATTAGCGGATGGCCCTGACGTGTATGGGAATTAGATTGCTGCGTAGTCCTACGTCACCTTTGCGCACAACCCCATTGGGCTGTACCTTGTAGTTTTTTTGGTGGGTTTTGAATGACCAGTCTGGATTGTGCATCAGCAAAATTCAAACTTCCAAGAACTCTGATCAAGTTGAAATTATCCGGTTGCAAGCTTAACGTCCAAGACTCGGCCCTGCTTACTGTTCGTTTGCCGATTTCACGTAGGCCTCCAAAAATAAATTCGTTGGCCACAGCATCGGTTCTTATTGGCAATGGAATGCTCACCAAATACATTGAAACAAATGTCAACCCCCTGCTAGCGTTATTTTCTTCTTCTGAGGGTACTATTTCTCCACGATGGTAACGGTTTTTGAAGCACAAGCAATCACTCGCGGATGGTAATCTTTATCGATCTGAACTAGAACTGCTCCCAAACCAAATGGAAAAGTGTCAACGTAAAGCTCAGTTTCAACAAATCTGCTGTAGTACCCTAGCGTGATAATTGTTTTCCAAGCATCGTTCTTCAAGTACTCGAACTCTTTTTCTAGTCCTTGGTTCCAATAAAACCTGTCAGATTTAGCCAAATCACGCAATCTTCACGTTCTTTGCGTTTGGAATGAGGTTTTCTATAAAATTGATCAGACCTACACAACTTTTTACTTCTGCAAGGCTCTCTGGATTTCTGAAATCCTTGAGTGGGGTGATCTTGTCATCCGCTAGCTTCCAGCCATCAGAAGGTCCGAGGAATCCGAAGAATTCCACTGATTGTTTCCCGAGCCCACGTGGTTTGTATCACGAGGATTGTGAATCCTTTGCAACTCACCCTCGTTTACCATTTGCAGCTCATGGTCACCCTGGGTTATCACACTTACAACTGCTTCCATCTCTTCTTCGAAGCCGTAGCGTTGTGATAGAATGTAGGTCCTGGACCCAAACTAGTCATCAAGCCGTGTGATTGCGTTAGAGAAGGGAGCCGTTCGCTCGTCGGGCATAACTGCAGTTAAAACTGTTGTATTGAAAATTTCACGCAACTTCACACCTGCCTTGATCTTGAAAACTCCAAACTTTACTTGTTCGTCAGCCGAACTGACTAATTGAAATGAAGCGATCAACGTATCCTTTCAAAACTCGTATGCTCGTTTATCAAATTCCGATCCTTCCGTGGGTACTGGCTGCATTACCCATCGAGGATAATGAAATACTTCGAAAGACTTCAATTTCGCAGGCGCGGGGCAAGATGTTCGCCGAAAATCGATCCTTTGTAGCCGGAGATTTGAAATAAAGTGAAAAAAGTCAGCATTGCCGGCAGCACGGTTGCTCCGATGATTTTTTCTTCCGTCATCGCTGTTCAAAGGTCGTCGCTGTTAATTACACAGAGACAAAAACACGCAAGGAGCAGAGCGGACACAATTTTGGTTTTTTCGCCATTCTCGAGTGTTAGTCGAGAAGTGGTTAACAACCATAACTCTCACTCCAAAGACACGAGTTCGAATCTCACCCCCGGACAAGTTACGATTTGAGTGACTACGACGGGAGATAAACCAGCCCGAGGCTGAAAATCTCGATAAAAAAAAAGGATGAGTTATATATGTCAGTGACATAACTGCAAAGTTGACGTAGGACTTCTTGTTGATGTGACGAAATTGATGTCATCGAATTGATTAATTTCTACTATACTTTATTCAGTCTAAAGAACCATGAAACCCTGTGCTGTTGGTGTGTGAGGCTCCGGTTCTTCTTCCGCTATTGGTTCTTCACGAAAATTTATAGAAACTGCAGTTCGGCTCGAATTGACTGTTAATGATATTTTGTTTGTGAAATCAGCGCCAACATTAGATTCGCCCTAATTTGCTGTTGTAAACAATGGCTTTCGTAGTCATTTGCTCTTGAACAAAAGGTCACAAATACAAATTAAGCACTCTTTAAGGAAGAAGAGCTTTATTTCTATCCGCTGATATATTAAATTTGCAGGAATTGTATTCAACTTCCGATAAATTAACAGACAAAGTGTTTGTTTACAAAAGCAGATTTGCTCTAATCAAATGATGGCGCTAAAATGTCCAACGTGCTTGTAAGTGTGAATAGATCCTGTGTTTACGGAGGGAACATGGTTCGCGATTGAAATGTTCTTATCAGTTTTCTTGGCTGCAGGACAGCCTGAGTATTTGGCGGCAAGTGATACTACGATATAAATAGGCATTTACACCGTCTTCAACTCTAGATTGTACAGACTGAACAATGAACAATGAATTGCAAAAAATGCAATTGCAGTTTTGCAATCATATCTTGAGAAATCCGCATGATTCAGAAAAGGCAATTTTGCCCATTTTGATCCACAAAGCGTTTTATGGTACAAATGAAGCCATGCAAGTGTGTGCAAGCGACTGGCAAGCAAAAATAGCTCGAAACAAATTTATCGGTCTAGGATCCTTATTCAATCATCACCAACATGGATGATTCGATATCACAAAATGTCGCAACGCTATTGGCCACTGTTGTATTGCCGCCGTCAAGTGTTCTATTTTTGTTCTCACTGATCATCGACAAAGCATTTTATGAAATAAACAATGCCATGCAAGTTTGTTAACGACAGGATGCACATAGCTTGGTGGAAAATATGTCCATTTGCTTCATTGCTGTACCCTGAATTCCTCGCCAAGTGAACTAACTGTTGGGTTTCTATTCCCACATTCTTACCTTGTCAAAGTGGCTAATATTGGTTGCCATCAAGAGCCGCCGCGCTATAGCGGCCTTGGTCTGAATCTCGATCTTATAACAGGCACATTTTAATTTGTGAGCCATCTGACTTTCGGGCACTCATCTCTTACTCATCAACTAAGTATCACTGCGCAAAAACGTTCAATTTTTCATTGCGAATTGTTGTTACTTTTTTGCCCACAACTAATGTTAGATTTTTCATCCAAGTTACGATCAATAGCAAGAATGGAACAAAATCAACCAAAATTATGTAACAATCTTACTTTTTTAGTTTGGGTGTAGAGCGAATTACGAACAACTTCATTTAACACCAAGTAGACAGTGTGGACATTATCGTGTTGCAAAAAGTTCCACAGGCTGGAGCGGGAATCGAACCCTCAACTTCATGACAACAACCGCTTGAACGACGGGCGACGCCGCTAACCACTTGACCACGAAGATGATGTGGGCGATTGATTTGGCCATTTTCTCCGGGACGCGGCAGTTTAAGCAACGCCATGTTGAGCCGGTGCGTGGTAATGAAAATTCGATGAGCTCAAGAGAAATTTCAATCAAACATACTCTTTAATCGGTAAATTGATTTGGTCGTCCTGAAAAGGACAGATTTTAGTTGTTTACGGAGGGATGATTTACGTCAGCGTCGACGTCGGGCTTCTTTCGCTTGCCTCGTCGAGCGGACGTGCCAGCCACGTCAGGCGCTACATCAGCGTCTACTCGATTTCCAGCAGCAGGGCGTACAACTCGGAAAAGCGCTTTTTTATCACGAGAGCGGGATACACACGTCTGAACGTGTCGATGATCCAATAACGAATGATTACTGTTCTTCTTCTTTTTTCTTCTTCTTTATTGTTTTAACGGGAATGCCAGGCCTGTTTTATATAATGGCATATACCATTACATGACAAGAAGGGGGTTCTCAACGAAGGCAATGCAAATCAAATTTTACAAAAGGGGACGGGCCTCAGTTGTTACGACAGACACCAGCGTGGAAATGAAATCATTAGTTTTCATTAGAGCGACATGGGTTTCCGAGGTTAAATTCGCATCTTTTCAACTCAGGCAACAGAAAAACGGCCCTTGTCAGGGCCTCAGAACCCCATCCCAAGAGAGTTGAGAATACACACACTTGCTTCTGAAACTGCAAAACAATAGAGTTTTTAAATATTGGCCAGAAAAATTATAACTCACACTTTAAAACTACCTGCAACTAAAAAAAAACATGTGTTAATTTAAGTTAATTTTTATTTTATTGAAGTACAAACCGTTAAAATTTGAATTCTTATTTCAAAATCCGAATACAGCCCATTTAATCAATTTAGGTACGCTGATTGTATGCCTCACGTATGGGTTTCAGCTATCAATTGTCTACTTGATTACTGACTGTAAAAATCAGATTATAATTTTACACCCATTTCTTGCATCAATAGAAGCGTAAAACAACAATAAAACGCTTATTCATCGCAATTGAAAAATATATACAGTTTTAATTTCAACACGCATCGACGTCATCTCAATTGATTTAAATAAGAATTGTTTTTATGCTTGGTTGCTGTTTTTTTGTTCACAAGTCACAAGTAGGGAATGTGTAGGAATATGTTGACGTGATAATCGCTTTATTAGAAGCCGAGAACACCTCTTAACTTTCACGAGAAAGCACTGGGATGTTGGATAAAATTGTTGGGTTTGCAGCAGGATCCGTTGTGATAAACGGTGTGCTGAATGCAACTGACGCCGGTAACGAATAAGATATTGAACTATGTTCCCGATTTATTTTCTGTACAAAGATGCATATTAAAGTTATTCAAATTTTGGCACCGATTTAAACCAATAGTAGGGATGCTTTTGGGGCCACTCACAAGTGTGGGTGGTTTATTTCAGCAGAACACAAAAATATATTGAAACATCGAGTTTGTGGACCGATTTAAACCAACAGTAAGGATCCCGTTGGGGCCACTCACAGGTGAGGGTAGTTAATTTCAATGGAATACAAGAATACGTTGAACTATCCAATTTAACGATCGATTTAAACCAACAGCAAGGATGCTGTTGGGGCCGCTCACAAATGTGCGTGGTTAAAAGAAAAAAAAACTTCTGCATAGCAGTAAATTATTTACACTACCTGTAATAACAAGAAAGATCCAATTGAAAAGGAGTTAAGGACAAATAAAGCTTGCTTCAGATAGAATTGGAACAAAAACAATTGCCTGTATTTCAGTTATTTATTATTGAATTCAAGATCTTTTTTTATACAAATGTAGCGTTTTCTTCATACTTTCAAGAAAAAATACGGATAAAATTATTCGTCACGGTTTCGAAGGAATTCTCGAATTTTTCCTGAAACACGGCACATTAGGCGGCGCACACCTTCTTCGTCCATCGTTTTAGCTATCTTATTCCACCAGGTCTTCATCTGATTGATGTCTTTGACAACCTTTCCCTTTGCCTTGAGTCTCCTCTTCATGATTGCCCAGTATTTCTCAATAGGGCGGAACTGGGGGCAGTTGGGTGGGTTAAGGTTTTTCGGAACAACCTGGACCCCTTTCTCTGCATACCATTCTTGAACGACTTTGCTGTAATGACAGCTTGCCAAATCTGGCCAAAACATTACGGGATGGTCGTGTGATCGAATGAACGTCAAAATTCGTTTTTGGAGACACTCTTTTTAGTATAGTTCCGACGTCATTGTCTTATTTGTAACGAAAACTTTCGTTTTTTTGCCACAGTTGCAAATGCCCTGCCAAATCATGAATTTTCGTGCAAATTTGTCGGCAAAAACAAATTTAAATTTAAGTGGAACATCCCCCCGAGCCGTTGCCAAGTAAAAATTTTGACCTGGGATTTGCCCGAAGTCAGCCTTGACATAGGTTTCATCGTCCATCAGAAGACACCCGTCGAACTTGGTCAGCACCTGGTCGTATAGCTTCCGAGCACGGATTTTGGCCACACTATTCTGTTTTATGGTCCGATTTGGCTGTTTGCTAGCTCGATACGACTTGATTCCTTCCCGGAGTCGAGTTCTCCTCACGGTACTATGGGCACCACCAAATTTTCTGGCCAAATCACGGTCCGACAGATTGGGATTCCTCTTAATCGTCTTCAAAATCTTACCACGCAGTTTCCGGTCGATAGTTCCACTCCGACGATTGGCTTGAGGCTTCCGAATCGTCGTCAATGTTTCCTTATACCGTTTGATAACGCGCCATACGGTATTTCTGGGCAATTTCAGCTGTTTAGCTAGCCTAGATGCAGACCACAATGGATTTTCCAAATAACTGTGCACAATTTTTTCCCTCCTTTCGGCTTCCATGTTGATTGTTTACAAAGTACAGTCGATTTGCGGAATGTCAAAAATACATACGTGAAGCTGACAAAATTCCCGACACGTGGGCGCCAAGAACTTCCAAATCCGTCCACCAGGAGCGCCACAATATGAGCAAAAGTTTGTTCCAATTCTAAATGAAGCAAGCCTTAGACATAAAAAAAAAACAATAAGTAAGGTGCAAATTATCTGTGGAGCAAAATACTATCAAATACAATGACACTGTGAGCCTCGATAAAGCAATAACAAAGATTGAACTGCAAAATCAGGCAACAACCAAACGGCACAAAGCGCTACATGAATCAGACCAGCCCAGATTTGTCAAAATGTCCACCTGCAATCCGAAAATGAAAAACACATTCAGTTGTGCAAAAGCCTACCACAGATTTCGTTCCTGCATTCAAGGCACCAAACACTTCAAAATCACAACAGGAGAAGAAAGAATCAATAGATAATTGGACATACACGACATAATAATTAAAGGTATATACAACCTACCAGGCAAAAATTACAAAATTATTTCTATGTTAATACACAAATCACGACAACACAAGTAATGATAAAAATGGTTATAATGATGGTAAAGCTGAATGGTAATGGTAAGGAATAAACAATGTTCTACAAGACAATATATACAGTGATGGGATATTTTAATATCAACTGTTGCTGCTCTGCTGCAACTGTAGACAAATCTGCGCATCCATTATGAAACAGAAAATCTAGACAATACATGACAACCATGAGAAAAAAAATGAACCTTAAATTTTACTTAAACACCTGATGACCTGGAAGACCTTAAATATATCATGCAAAAAACAGTACATTCAAATCTCGATAACTTGAAACCAATCTATATGCAACAATATACTATCATATCACAACAACAAAAAAGACAAGAAAGAAGACAAACAATGTATTTTGCCTCCACTTCCCATAATGTCCCTCCATGCCACTAGGATGGATCCAAGGCAAGGACGATCCCAAAGCGCGCCGCAACCACGAACCCAATGTGAATAATAAAATTCTCAATGTGACCTCCTCTGTAGCAGGTGCACACGATCCTCTGAGGCAGGTGGAAAAACTACTAGATGGGATATTTCCACAAAGGAACTGACTATTATCTTCGACTCTTGAAGAAGAATCCTTACTGAGCCCCTGTGCCTCGACAAGCCGGCCCGTTCAGCTTTCGGGTCTAATCAGAGGAACTGCGCTCTGTAGAGTTACTAAAAACACTACAAAAGGGCAACCTAAACCGCGAGGCAAAACAAATAGAAAGGATGAAAAACAGAAAATACAACACGGCTTGCCGCTTCACATTAAAATAGAAAGGTGGCGGATCTGACAGTGTGTTGAGACTGTACGGGAGCTGGAATTGTTCGATTTTAAAAAATATAATGAATACTTAGCTGAATTGTTCTGTCACTTTGTTAGGCAACTTTGTTCTGTCCTTCTGATTCATTCCTGGCTTCCGGCTTTTACACCCTCTTATTTTCTTTGCCCATTATCCAAACACAAAAACACATATAGGCACGCGCTTACATGCAGTATTCACAACAACCGCCGAATAAATACGAACGTTTTTGGGCATCATTGTTCGGGGAGACTACTGTTCGCAACCGGCACCTTCTTTCATACACTATGGTCACTTTTTAGCGGCACCTGTCTCTCACCTAATCGGTTCGCCAGCGGATTCTACGACCGATAAGCACGTTTTGGCCCTCGGCGGGACGGATTTCCCGCGAAATTTGGACACTTTCTCTCGAACCGCGCAAGACCGACCTTTTCTCATCGACGTCATTTTTTTCACGCCTTTCAAGGATGCACTGTTCCCACCCCGAAAAACCAACGCACTTTGAAATTTCAAAACTTTTAAAAATTGAAGGGAATGAAGGAAAAATCTGACACCAAAAATTCAACACGTCCGCTCTCGCCCAAAGCTTACTTCGATCTCCGGAAGCTCTCACTGGTATTTATCGAGAAAAACGTGAAAATCAACGCCGTGTACTATAAAACCGAGGTTTTGGAGAAGGTTGTCTCCCCGGCACTTCGGGAACTCTACGGGAAGGATCATTACGTCTTTCAACAGGACGGCGCACTGGCCCACACGGCAAATATCGTCCAAGCGTGGTGTCGTGAGAATTTGACTTGTGGCCTCCCAGCACCCCGGACCTTAATTCCCTGGACTTTTATGTATGGTCCCAACAAACATCGGTGTTGAATTAGAGCTTGTTCAAACAAATTTGGAGAAGCTATTCTAGAAGAAACAGCTGAATAGCTTCTCCAAATTTGCTTGAACAAGCTCTAATTCAACACCGATGTTTGTTGGGCGTACTATGAGCCAGTTTAAGAAGCTCATTTCCAAGATCTGGGACGAGATGCCGATGGACTAGGTAGGTACCACTTGCGATTATTTTGAGAAACTTCTCAAGCTCATCATACTGCAAAAAATGGGGTGAGGGGTGCTCCCAGCTAATATGCCGTAAAGGTTCTCAATAAACATTGCTTCGATAAAAATTGACTCAGAAAAGAATATCTTGTATTTTCATTTTTTTAAACACATTTTTAAAGTGTATTCAAACTTATTGAACACCCTGTATATAATACTCTTTAATCGG